>MQRK01238358.1:26785-37563 GCA_001938485.1 Girardia tigrina | reverse complement strand
GAACAATAGAAGCTGTTTCTTCCTAAATGTAATTTTCTTGAATTTTTCAAACTTCATCTTTCGTTAAGCATCCCAAAAACAACTATAAACCTTTTCTATATAAATACAAAATATGTATATTTCAATATTGGTAGTAAAAATACACTTTGATTTAAAAAAAATTAAATAATTATTTAGATGTGTTTAGTAAACTTTGCACGTGTAAATTATTATAAAGGCAGATTAACCTAACCTAAAAAGTCTGTATGATTATTTCAAGTCACAATTTCCTGTAAGGCAGAACTTGCCAATATAATCATTAAATTAGTAATAAAAAAATAAAATATTAAAAAATGATAATTCATCACAATTTTAATATTTATTTATTTTTTTCGACTTAATCATTGTCTAAAGAATTAATATAACATAAATTCTTGTTTGTAGAGTTTACGATGAGAAACATGGAAATTTATTAAATTCAATGTGGCTTATTTCAGTAACATTTCTCAGCATAGGATATGGTGATATTGTTCCACATACTTATTGTGGTAGAGGAATTGCAATCGCAACTGGAGTGACAGTAAAAAATATTCTTTTAATGTGTTTTTAATATCAATAATTTGTGAACTAAAATAAAATACCAATTTGCTTGATACAGGCGCTAAAAATTCTCGGCTCGATTTCAAGAGATTCAAGATGGTTAAACCATTTTACACTATTCAATGTCTATGTAAGTAATCGGAAGAGGTCATAAAAATGTTTACGCTAACAAAAATTTACTACTGTGCAGTCATAAACTTTTAGAAAGGAAGTTCATACATCAACTCTCATTAAACAGAGTTAAGTTAAAGAATATAAGAATATTTAACTTTCATATTCCAATGACAAAAAGTTTGAGTTGATTTGGGTTAAGAATCTCTTGAAGATAATGATTATCTTGGTCAATCAATTGAAGTGATAATGAATAAATATTTGCACATGTAAATTAATATAAAAAACAGATTAACCTAACCTAAAAAGTCTATAAGATTATTTCAAGTCACAATTTAAAAGACCATCTTTATATACAGGTCTTTTCTATAAGTATCTAGTGAACGCATTGATAAATGCCTATGATATTTACAGTATAGATAACATATGTAAATGATATAGTAAAATATTATTCAAAAATTTTCAATTTTTCCTATTGTAGGAAAACTAATTTCAAAATATCAATTAACAAATTGTTTCGAAATAAAATATAGTTTTTCAATATTGTTTGAAAGTTGTATTTTCATTGCGTTAAAATGAATGAGTCAACATGATATTCGAATGATGATATATTACTGCTGGAAACTTAATTTGAATCCTTCTGATTTTTATTTATTCTCCCCAATGAAAACCGTCCTCCGAGGACAAATTTACAACTTCGCAGAAGAAGTTCAAGTGATTTGGAGAGTTGCATTGAAGAAAAACTCGAAGTTTCTTCACCAAAGGAAATAGAAAACTCCCAGAACGGTGGGTGAAGTGTGTGGCTCACAAACGAAAATACTTTGAACACATTAGAGATGATGATGAAAATATCAATAAATGCTTATCTATCACTTGTCTATAAATTGGTCAAGACTTTCTGGACAGACCTGTATATTGTTCTTATTGTGAGGAATATTTTTGGACAGTGTTTATTGTATTTTGTGTTTTGTATGTTTTTTATAAAGATTGTGTTTCTCTCATCCATATAGAAAATTGATATTTTGAATGTTTTGAACTGTCGGATTTTTAGGACAATGTAAATAACAACTTTTTTAAATTAATATATATTTTAATTAATAAATATATAAAAATATTTTAATCAAAATATTTTAAATCTTTTGAAAGTAATATAAATTATTTCAATAATGGATTGTAAGGGAAAGATTTATTTAATCATAAATAACTTTAAAATATTTTATTGAAGAATCGAAATTTAAATTTGTTCGAATAATTAGAGATTTAGAATGAGAATCTTTATTTATGAATCTAGAAGGATGTCTAATTACGAAACTTTTATGAAAAATTGTCCAGGGGGCTATTCAAATGGTGATGTAAATAAAATTATTGGAAATCATATTAGTATTAATTAGACATGCACTTGATTTTATCATTCTCTGTATCACGAAGACGTAAGTTAAACTACTTCTAATACATTACTTATATAAAAAAAATACATATGAAATATAAATAAATAAAGTAATTACTTTCAATTAAATCATATTTCTCAAAAAGCTCAAAAATATTCCCAAAGGGCATATTGGTAAATTGTCAATATTTGACAATCATTCAAATATAATTTTAAATATTTGATCTTTTTTTTATTTTCAATGGTGATTAATTACTATGTTTTTGATTTCCTTTGATCCGTTCAGTTTGGAATTAAAATTTCTCTTTAGTTTGTACTGTTATTGAAGTTTTTACCGATTTTAGTTTATTAATATTTTAAAATTTACTTCTTAAGTATGTAAAATAATTGATTTATATATACATATATTATTGAGTTTTCTGAAAGTAAGTTTAATATTTTGAAAATATAATTTGATTAAAGCATTTTTATATAATTATTGAACATGTTTCGATGTTACATACATCATCATCTGCAATATTTGAAATTTATTATTTGAATATTTGAATTGCTTTAAATAAATAATATGATTTTAAAAAGTGTTTTGATTTAAAATGGTAAAATTTGAAATACATATTATAATTTATTATAATAATGGCAAAAAATATTTTAATTAAAATTTTTTTTGTATTGAAATAACCATACTTATTTCAATTAATAATATATAAAATAAGTATAATAAATATACTAACAAGAAACGAAATTTGAAAAAATAACAATTTAGATTTTGTTTAGGCTTGATCCTTGATGTTATCGGGTTAACACAAATTATTAATTAAATCTATTTAATAACGTATTAAGTAAAATAAGAAATCAGTAGACAATCAGTACTTGGATAATTTTACATCCTTTGAAATAATAATAATTATTAAGAACACCAATTTGTCTTTTCATATTTTTATTTAAACAACAATTTTGATTGTCCTTAAGACAATCCTTGTCAAAGCTTTCGTACGATTGCATTCTAAACTAAATTGATTAATGAATTAATTATTATTATTCTTTAGCAAATGGAGAAATAAATAATTTATTAAAATATTTATTCAAAACTTATTGGATAAAAATTAAAATGATTATTAATTATTTAAAAAATAATAATTTGATTTATTTAATATAAATTATAAAAACTATTTAACTTATTTAAATTTTACAATTATTTTAAATTACAAATAAATTTCAACATTACATATTTTCAGGTAATAAGAATTAAAATATTAATCATCCATCTGGATAGGAGAGATACAGTTCCAAATCAACATTCAAACACAAAACATCAAACAACCAAAATATTTCTCACAATAATAAAAAATAGTTATTCAATAAAGAATTATAATTTCATATAATTTCATATAACAGAATTTGCTTAATCGTTTTGTAGTTTAATAAAAGGGTTCTAGGTGCTTTGACCATAGGTGGTTTGTCCACAGCGGAGGTTTGACCAAAGGATATATATATATATACTGTATATATGAAAACAAAGAATTTGTTCGTTTTTGGTCCACATAAAGACTGGTGCCAGGCCTACTCGATTTAATATTGAAAAGAAAGAATTCATAAACTAAGACCGTATATAAATGATAAAATCAAATCAAAATAATAATGTCATGCAAATATCGTAGTTAATGGAATAACAGTTTTATGGTTAACTAAATGACAGATTATTAGTTTGACAAATTGAAAATGAATAGTGTAAAGCTAGAAAAATAAGTTTGGCACCGTCTTGAATGTACAATCAAAATAATAATGGAAAAATATTTTAATTAAAAATTTTAAGTATTGAAAGAACCTTAATAAGCAAAGTAAAGTTCTTTCAATACTTAAAATTTTTAATTAAAAAATTTTCGCCATTATTTATTATTATAATACTTTAATAAATTCCAATATAAAAATTATTCCATTTAAACTTAATATACATTTTAAAATCATATTGAGTACAATTAAAATATTAGATTCTAGCCCACACAAGCCAAAATCATGGAGAACTATACAAATATTTAAATGCTAAATTTACAAATGTTGCTGATGATGATGTATGTAATCATCGAAATATGTACAAAAAATGCTAAATTTACAAATGTTGCTGATGATGATGTATGTAATCATCGAAATATGTACAAAAAAAAAAAGAAGCTTTAATCAAATTATATTTTAAAAATATTTAAAGCTGGGAACAAACCACCTATGGTCAAATCCCTGTGATCAAACATCCACAATATGGACAAACCACCTATGGACAAAACACCTGTTGTCAAATCTCCGCGTACCAATAAAGAACATCATTTATGATATATTAATTTTATTTTTATATATTATATAAAAATAAAATAAATGATAGAATAAAATCGCATTTCTGTAAATTGTTTTTTTATTTATATTATTTTACACATATTTAAATATAATTTTATATGTACAAATCCGCAAAAACATAATTGATAAAATATAGAAATCTCAAAAATATTATGTGGAAACTAAATAAAATATACAAAAAGCTGAACCAAATTTTTTTCAAACTTTAGTAGAAATTTGTACTTATAAAAGTTTGTGAAAAAATATATACACGTATAAATTAGATGGAAAGTAGACTATTTTATTTTATAGCTTCTTTAATATAATTTATGATACTCTTAAATTATAAAAATTACATAAAAAAAT
Source organism: Girardia tigrina (assembly GCA_001938485.1). Taxonomy (NCBI): domain Eukaryota; kingdom Metazoa; phylum Platyhelminthes; order Tricladida; family Dugesiidae; genus Girardia; species Girardia tigrina. Next base: position 32,795 of record MQRK01238358.1, on the reverse strand, counting down.
CAATTTCGTCTATTTGAGTCGAAATCTCTCTCGGGAATTTCTGCTTTAAAAGAAACTTTCATCAACAATCACTAGTAAAGACTGCAAAGAAAGTTTTGCCATAAAAAAGAAATTTACTAACACGTAATTTCGGTTGAAAAAGATTTTTTTAAATTTTAATCATAGCTTTGTTTTTTTTGTAAAAATTTGTTTCTCATTGTTATTTTGTTCAAATAAAATAAATAATTGCTAGCATTTTTCCAACAATTTATTTCAGAAGACTGAAATTTTATAAAATGGAAAGATAAAACTATTATTATTTTATTATTAAGAAATAGCAAACAATCAAAAATATGATAATGAAAATATTAATATATAATAATGATAAAAATAATAATATAAGGTTTTTCGAGCTATTTTATATTTTTTTCAGGCAATTCTATAATTTTCAAATGCAATTTTATAACAAATTTAAACACAAAATACCTTATTCATAAAATATATATAAATACAAAAAACATTGTGTAAAAATGAAGTAACTACATTTTTTAAATTTATTTTTAACATGTAAACATTTTACATATAAATAAAATTAATCGTTTATTACTTGTCCCATCTCAGTTTTGAAGATATACAAGCATCTTTCCGTAGAATGCGTTGCAATTTGCGGTTGATATTTCATTGAACCTATCAGCTATTAATCTTCGAAGTTCTGCTTCATTTCGAACACAAACTTTAATAACTTTATTCTTCCATACAGAAAATATGTTCTCAATAGAGTTTAGAGAGGGGAAATAAGGTGGCAAATGCATTAGTGGCATTTGTGGAATTTTTCATCGTCCATTAAGCCACAATAATGATGAATTCGAGCATAATCCATGATAAAAATTGGGTTTTCAATACCATGGATAATGCAGCACTCTTTAATTTCTTTAAGGCATTGTTTCAAGTTTTCGTCATTTACTGCTCCTTCAAATATAACATTATAAATCATGTCATATTTGTTCATTGCCGCTAGTACTGAAATATTACGATTTCTAGCTGCCGGAAAAGTCAAAAAGGCGGGTTCTCCTCGTCTACTTCTATTACAATTTGGACGAGTAACAACAGCAAAGCCAACTTTGTTTTTATCATCATTAATAACTAGCAGCAGAGATATGGCCTTGTGCTTTCCTTGTCGAGTCTTCAGAATGATGAAGTTTGACCAGTTATTTCAAACCACAGGATTTCGTTCCAGGGAGTCAGGTTAAAGAATGGAAAAGCATGCAAATAGCGATCAATATTTTGTTAGCATGCAGTGCTGGACCGATTTCAAGAACATTACACCGGTTGATGCTCAATAAGCTGACGAGAGGAAGCGATTGTTACAACTGGGCAATAAAAAACGCCAGCAACGACACGATATTTTACCACTTTTTGTTTGAATTAATACTCTTTCAATATTGAAGCTTCCTTTTTGGGGTCACGATGAAAAAGAAAATTCTGGTAACAGAGGAGTTTTTCTTGAAATTACTCAGTTAGTAATGAGATGGAATGAAAGCCTTGGAAGTCATTGTAAACACTCAGTCTTAGGAAATATCAGCAAATTTATTTCATCTTGTGGTAAAACCAAATTCAAATTTGTGGTTAATTTGGTTTTGATTTTTGGAATTTGAAGTGATATTTGGACGATGCTGGGATGAACTCAAAGAATGTTGAGTAAATATGAGCAAACTTTGGATATCAATTAGTAAATATGAGAAATGTGCCAAATGATATATTCTCTACAATTTCGAAAAAAGCGAAAGATTTCCTGCCAACGAAAACTACGCAGCTGTGCAACCCCCTCTGTAATTAATATTCATTGCCTTATTTTTAGTTTAACTTAAATTAGGTTTATCTTTGAAATAAAAATTTTATAAAAAAATTAAATCAATTTATCTTTCGATTTTTTTTTATTTTAAACATTAAATAAATTTAATTGCTTTTCCTCTATTTTTCAAAGGAAAATTAATTGCCAAAGAAAAAAAAATAATACCTTATGAAATTTAAGTTAATATGGAATTTATTTAATAATTATTTAATATATTAAATAATACTTTGAAATAAGGCTTGAAAAAACTTAAAATACTTAAGTTAAGTGGCAAAAATTATTTTTTTTCTTTTCTTAAAGTTTTTCAAAAGTCCAATTTGATAAATAATTTTTTATTTTCCTGTGATTTTTGAAGTAGTTCTTTAAACAGCGTAATTTAGATTTACAGTTTTCTATTTTCTATTTATTTAATAAAAAAATTTAAAATGTGTAGAAAAAGTAATCTAATAATTTAAATAAAATGAAAACAGATTATTTTTTCCTATATAAAATAAAATAAACAAAAATTGAAAAATAATTTTTCTTCGATAAATAAATAATAAAAATAATTAAAAATTATTTGTTTAATACTCGTAATTTTAAGAGATATCTGACATTTTAAAATAAGTACATTTATTTTTGACGGAAGTGAGAATAAATATTTTTTTGATATCTGATTTTTGAATTAAAATAAAATTAATTAAAAATAATATAACTTATAATTATTTAATATTATTATTTCTTTATAGTTTTTAAGAGGGCAAGAATTTTAGTTAGTACATAAATTTTATTTTACGTTCATTATATTATTTTAATATGCATTAGAAACTTTAATCCTTTAAAAATTCTCAATCATAAATAAATTTATCTCTAAATGAGTTTTCAGGGCTCAGCATTTCTAAACAATCTTTATAACCAAAATAAAAAGGAATATTATAAAAAGGAAGGAAAACATAAGCTGGTCCGCCTGACTCTCAGGTTGCCCCGAGAATCGGACGGAGGTAGCAGAGCTGCGCCGTGACTTAGCTCGAATTTGCTGGCCCCATATTTGAATCAATTTCATTTCGGAATCGGTTTTATAACTGCAACTCGTTTCGACAGACAATTTATCATCCTTATTCCGACAAGATTTGGTCTTTGATTTGTTCTTCAGAAAGAAATCGATAATACATGAATTCGAATCGGACACGATATAGAGAAAAGCATCGCGATATCTCGTCAGAATGTCCTCCATTCCCTCGACGTATTTCATCGCCATCAGAGCCGACTCGATCTCGATTGCGCACAGCGCTCCTTCCACAACTCCTCGAACACATCGTTCATGTGATCGGTCCATCGTTAATTCGAATGGAATTTATTCATCAATTCGTTTCTTTTCGTTTGATTTTTCAACAGATTAAACCGCACGATATCGAAATTCTCTTCGATCAGAGTGTGATCGAAATCGAAAATCAATAACGGCTTCGGGTTTGATGAAGACATAATCAACGATCGATGATAGAGAATGAGAGAAAAACGACTTTAATCGCCACACAATTTGAATTTTTGAATTTAAGTCTTTAAATCGATTGATTTCAGTCCGTTGAGCTGGATCAATCAATTCTTTCAGTAAAACTTCTAATTGTTCTATCATATTTCAAATTAACGAAAATATTCGATCATTAAAAATCACGTAAACAAGAGCTCATGAGACAATTTAAAATTTATTGATTCAACACAACTCAATTATAATATCATCAATGTTGCTATGCAACAGTTCGCTAAAACAACACTTTTCATCCAAAATGTCACAAACCAAAATTATAATTATATATATATATATACATATAATAATGATAATTTAATTTAATTTAAAAAAAACAAAATTTAATAATTTAAATGTTCGAATTCCGAACATAAGCACATATCTCATTTTATCTTTTTTTCATATCTAACTCTTTAGTGGAGGTATATATATATATATATATATATATATATATATATTTATATATATTTATATTGTTTTGAATAAGGCTCAATGATAATTTAGATAGAAGAAAACAAAGACGCCAGTTTTCAATAATTCTATTTAAAACTAGTTTCGCCTTGACAGACATTTAAAGAAAATTACAAGTCAATTAAATGGTTTTCTCACTGTTACACCATAAATAATTTCCATATATTTAAAAAAAATTTTAACGTTTTTAGATAAATCACTTTGTATATTTAAGCATGGTTTTAATTGCTTAATAAATAATGCTTCAATGATTATCCGGTCGAAATTTGTGTTAAAATTTTTACTTAATTAATTTTAATTACTTAATTACTTTAATTCTTTTTCATAATTTATTTTTTCAAGATCACGACAACAATATATATTTGATCGATAATGAAGCTGCTTAAATATTCTTTAATATATTCTTTAAATATTTTGTTTAAATATTCATTTTAACTGCGATGCCTGTAAAGGCGAAATTAGTTTTATATATATATATATATATCGCAAAGTAAAATATATATAAGCCATATATAATGGATAAAAAGTTGACGACGCGTTTTGAGATAATAATGCAATCCTCAGGTCACACCACACATTTAACCAATACATTATAAAGGGACTATACAATAATTAAAAAACATTCCCACAAAGTAACCTTAGACCAAAATTACTTACGCAAATAATAATTAGTAATTTAATTATGAAGCCAGACATTGTGATTCTAAATGTAAATAAAGGGTTTCAAAAATTTTGTTTTTGTATTTTAAATGGAATTAAACAAAAAATTACTTAAAGATATAAATATTTCTATTGTGCAATCTCTCCCTTTAAGGAACCGGTCTTTTTGGCGCCGTTTTTATTTATTAATTGTCTAAACTATTTTTAAAAATAAAATATAAAAAAATCAACTCCCTAAATTACGTGATAAAAACAATCGGCTAAAAAAATACGTCACCAAATACGGAGGCAAAATATTTTATGATGTGTGACATGCCACGAAAATTTTGCTTCAATTTTTGAAAATAGGACGTACCGATCTAACAGGGTTTGCCATCACTGATCTACATCATACATAATTTACTTTAAAGACAGATCACAAAGCAAAAAAAAATAAACTGACAATAAAGAAGTCTGTAACTCCAGATTTAATCTAAAATCAACCAAATCATTTAAAATATAAAAATTATTTCAAGTCTCAAAAATTCTCAAAAAAAATGTTTTAAAAAGATAATTATATTTTAGAAATTGTTGCATATTTACTTTAATTTTAACAATTAATGTTAAAATAATACATTTAGTCTTCGAGAATTAGACACATTTAATACTTGCAACTTGTACATATTCATTATGGAAATTATTTACTATCAAACTGTTTCAATAATTTCCAATGTTTAATTACTCTTACGAAAATATTTAAATTTATCATCATATTTGACTTTTAAATTATTTTTCGAAGGAAGTCAAGCATGAAAAAAATTATTTGCTCCAATCAGTATTTTAATGAATCGTGACAAAAAATAGTTTAACGTCAATTCATTTTATTATTATCTATTGTTACAGTTACTAAATTAAAAAATTTTAAGTTATCTTTATAATATTTTTTTTAATAATTACTGTCATATTCGTTTTTTTATACTCAAAAATCACCATTTATTTATATTCTACTTATTTCTTTAGGTTTGTTTAATTAAAATTAATTTAATTTTGTAGGACATTTCAGTTATATCACATCGATGAGATTTTGAATTGTTTTGGGTTTGATGTGAAGGCTAAAATTGAGTGCATTGCATTGAGTGTGAGAAGTTTCATCTTACAGATTAGCTTTTGGTTGACAGTCAATTGTAATCCTCACCTTACAAAGTGCAGAACGATAGAGTAAAAATATCGTTTTCTCAAACAGCAATTGATAGCTATCAATTATTTGTTTGTAAGAATGGAATTAATCGCGTTTGGTGTATTTTTACTTAACTTTTAAGAAAAATAAAATAAATTCATTTAAATTCAAGGATTTGTTTATAAATTTTATTTAATTAATTTTCAGTCTCATATAATGATTTGGTTTAGCATATGGTGTGGATTCGGTTACATGACATTTAAACACGTGACAGATAATCACACGACACTTAAACACAGACATTTAAACACGCGTCAGATAAACACGGCGACATATAATCACAACGACATTTAAACACACGCCAGATAAACACACGACATTTAATCAC
>MQRK01238358.1:4762-20914 GCA_001938485.1 Girardia tigrina | reverse complement strand
AAAGATAAAATTTATGAAATCAATTAAAGTTTTCTAGCTATTTTCCATCTACTTCAATCGACCCCCAAGGAACTCTAATCGACCCCTGGGGGTCTATATCGACCCCGTTGGAGACCCTTGCTCTAGACTCTATTTCCTGCAGATTTGAATAGAAATTCTCTTTTTCCTACAGGGTGTATGCACAGCCTATCGGGACATATACTTCGATTAGTATAATTGATTTTTAGATGTATTTGCATTTAAAAAGACGATCAGTAATTTATCTAAAATCCAAATTGGTCGAGTCATCTATTCTGTTAATCAGTGCTAATTTTCTTTCTATTTGTATTTCAATTGTACAGCCAGAGTAGTTTCATTGCTCCAGCAGTGTATCTCGGTCAGGATACACGCCTCTGTTTTCGTTCTTTTCATAGCTTCATTTATAGATAGAAATTCCCATAGTCTTGTCCTCGCACATTCCAGGTTTTCACCTTTCATCTTTCGCGTTTGATACTTGTGTAGCCGGAACCGATTGGGAGCTGACTGACTTCCAGTCTTTCCAAGCCCCTTGTTTTCTCTCTCCAATGTTAGAGTTTTTTCTCTTGTAACAATTAAATTTATAAATCAGATTAGGTTGCACTGCACAAATTGTTTTTGATTTATTCGAGAGGAAACTTTGAACTTTAATTGTAATTGAAACTTCTTTAACACTACTGATAATCTCGCAAATACTCTTTTTAAATGTTTCTAATCCTTCACAATATGTTATGTTGATTATTTGGAAGGGCTTTTAAATGTTTTTTTTTCATTTAATCCTTTCTTAACCCGTGTTTGGGTACATAATTTTCTAATGTAATCTTAATTTTGTGATCTATCTGTTTGTTTGTATGCATGTTATCCTTCAAGCGTGCTATAAGAATATATAAACAATGTTTTGCGGTTTCAAAATAGTGAGACAAACTAAATATTTTGTGAACTTTATCATACCATCTCAATACTTTTCCTCACAAAAGCTCTGTTGTGTTGTATATATATATATATATATATATATATATATATTGTTTTTCTGTATAATTAAGTTTGATATTTCCCATTAATGTTAGTGACAAATATGAAGTGATCAAATAAAAGAATGGTAAAAACATTAAATTTCTTTTGCTATTACATTATTTATTAGAAAATTAAATATGTGATAATTTACACAGCATCACTCGATAAATTTTCTTTACATTTATTTCATAATATTGCTATTATTTTAGGTTTTTTCGGTTATTTTCAAAGTCTATGTCATATTTCAGGGATAATTTTTACAAGCCGTATTTTTAATCCTTACTTTTATTTTTGGATAATTTTAATTAAATTCAGAAACTCAATCTAATGTATATATTTATTTTCATTTCTTTTTATCATATTGTTCTAGAAACGTTTAAGGCTAACTTTTAATATTTTCGACTTATTTTTCGCTATGTTAAAAAATAAAATTGAGACAAAAATTAGTTTTCCTACATCATGAGTACATCAATAATTTTTTATTGAGACTTAAATTTTGACAACTTAATAATTTCAACATCACACTCAATAATCCTTGACAATATAAATTGCCTCATTTAAAAAAATAAAAAAAAAATAATAAATTCATTTTTTATTTCTTTTTACTGTTATTTCTATTTATATTATTGTGGTTATTATTTGTTTGGTATAGGAAGAGATGGGAAATATCTGAAATATTTTATTAAAAATTACTATACAGAGTACGCATTAAGTTTGAAGTTGTATGTATGCTAGTTTTAGAGGCATTGTAATAGTTATCCACATTAAAATTGAAAAAAATGCAATTAATTGCAGCATCCTTCATTCAGATACAGCATACAAAATATATCAAACAAATGAACTAAAGAGGATCTAAATAACAAACTCTTAGGCAATAATTTCAGGTTGTTCTAAGAGTTGTTCAACTGCTCCCCTTTGAAAATCCTCTCTTCGGAAAAACACATTTTATTAAAGCTTCACTCTGCAGGTTATGCGAGAAGCAGTCGTGCTCTTTGAAGTCGGCTTTGAAAGATTGACACATTAAACAGGCTTCTTTTCTGACGAGATTTTCAGATCATTTTTAGAAATGTACATTATTCTCTCTCAGGTTCGATACTCTTTTGTCATCTGTAAAATAGAATACTGGAAATTCCATACGATCATTTTCTTGATCTTTTCTTGAATTTTCGGGTTGTTTATTTACTGTAGATGTCCTTTTTCTTAAATGACTTTAACGTATTTGTTTCATATGGAACCGTTTGCAGATGCGTCAAATAATTGAAGTTCTCATATTAAAAATTGACCAAATATCCTTTAATTTCTTTTCTTTTTGACGACTCCTTTAATAAAATAAATAGTTATTAAAGTATCATGAAAAATTCTAGAAAGCACTACATAATTAAATCATTGAAATGAAAAAAATTATACAAATTACGTTTCCTGTATTAAGCTTAAATTATATTCTCAATTTGTTGAAAATAACATGGGGGTTGATACAATTGGTACGCATCATTTTGGCGCCGCCACTGGGGTGTCATTCATTTGGGCGCCGTAATTAAATGTTCATTTGGGTGCCGCAATAAATTGTATTAAAGTAATACTTTTATTTTTAAACAAATATGTTTTTAAAAGTAATATTGTAATAAAATTTTATTTTTATCAAATTTTTATTAAAATAATAATATATTACGCCGCCTAAATGAACACGTTTTACGGCGCTCAAATGGCGGTGACCAAATGTACATTTCAGAGCCTAAATGAACGGCACCCAGAGGAACTCTTCCCTGATACAAGAACCATAAATACATATTTTTGATTTATTTATATTAAAAGCAAAATAAGATCTAAAAAAGAAACAGGAATATGTATTATGTCCTTCAAAGATGACCATATAAATGACTAAAGTACTTAGCTAAAAAAAATTTAAAACAAATTTAAACTCTTAAAGCACAGAATTCATATTGCTTAACAAAAGAATAAGTCACATTCATATCGGAACACTTTCAAAAGATTATTTTAAAACGACACTGTACTGAAAAGAGTGTTTAAAACAAAGAAGAAAAATTTTTATTTATTTTTAAGTGTTTCTAGATCAAAATGAAATGAAACATAAATAATTTTTCCCAAAATAATTGTTATAAAATGAATTAATAAGAAGCGAAAAAAAGGAATAAAACAATATTGATAAAAGCTTTATTATTAAAATATTTAATAATACTCAATTCATCTAAAAATTAATATTAAAATTTATTTAGTAATAATAAAAGGTGAAAATTGAAGTATTCTTTTCAAAATGATAGATTTTCCTCTTTTTTTAACTCTGTTAGGTTTGTGGAGTACATAAAATTTTTGAATTTAAAATCTAATCAATTTAATAATGAAATAATACATTTTGAAAAGTAGATTTATAGATTATGTTAAAATAAGATTTTCATAGAATAGCGTAAAAAATTAATTTTTATTACAATAAATTTTAAAATAGATTTTTAAGGTTAAACACAAAATCTATGAACATATTTATTTTTAATTCTATATAAAAAGCAATATTTAATATTTTAAATGATAATAAATTAAAAAAATATTTTGTACCTTTTATCTAAATATAAAACTAATCAAATATCATATAAATTCATAAATTTTCAAATGAAAATATTTGTTTGAGACAAAATGAAAATTTAACTTTCATTAAAAAATGTTAAATTGAAATAAATGAATATGTAATTCTTATTTTTAAATTAAAAATGTAATTTTATCGAAATGAAAATGTACGTTACAATGTTAATTAAAAAGGTAATTGTGTTGAAAGAAAATGTAAAATAAAATTGAAATTTAATAAAAGATGAAAAAAAATCTTTGTATAAAATTTTAATAAAAAAAATTTATAATTTTAAAGACGAACCCATCAATTAACATTCAGAATGGGCAAAGTAAGGTTATTTCAATACTTAAAATTTTTAATTAAAATATTTTTGCCATTATTACCCAATAATATTTTCATAAATAAAATGTTTAATTTTTTCGTCACCTTTTAAAGTAAATTATATTTATTAAAATTGTGAAAAATTGTATTATTCAAACAATTCAATAGAAAATTGTTGATGATGATGTATATAAACATAGAAACATGTCCAATAGTTGTATAAAAAAAGCTTTAATCAAATTATATTTTCGAAATACTAAACTTGCGTTCACAAGACTCAATAATATATATATATATATATATATATTAAAAATTTTATAATTAATGAATCTCTATTAAATAATAGTAAATTTAAATATTTCTAAATATTTTTGTATTTAAAATTTGTGAATTATTTTTGCAATTTTTATTAAAAACTATTAAAAGGTTTTTATTAAAAAGAAATAATTTATAATCGAATTATTTAAAATCAAAGAAAGATATTTAGGAATTGAATTTTTAGAATATTTTTAAAGATCTAAATTTATGCAAAATTGAATAAAATAACATATTTATATATTTATCGATATTATTATTTATATTTAGAATTTTGAGATCTGGATTATGTAATTAAAATATTGTTCCTCATAAATTTGTTTCAATAATGAAAATTGTAGTAGAAATAAAGTTTACAAAATTATGACTTCCAATTTTAATCACGAACCTAATAAACCCAATAAACCCTATTTACTCTGACTTAAATTTGAAAATCATCTTTTAAACGCAGAATTATTTTTATTCAAAGTTTTTTATTCACAAACACACATCACAAAATTGAATTTACAATAACAAAATAATGATTTGTAAAAATATATTCGTTGTAGTTGTTCATTTATAAGGTAAATAACGTGAATTATAATTAATAAACTCACTGCAATAATGCGAGATTATTCAAAAATATTAATGTAACATAACCATTTGGGTCACAAATGTGGCCTTTACGCAGGAATAGGGCTAAAGATAAATAACAGCTCAAAGGAATTGAGGACAAATATTTAATGTTTTTCAAACATTATAAAATGACTAACAATAAACAGAAAGAGCAAAATAAAATTGTTTGAATTTCACAAATAAAATTAAAAAAGTTCGAAGGGAAAATAAACTTCTAATTAACTTCTAATATTTGTAATTGATTTTTTATGCATCCTTTTCTTTACTTATTTAATATACAAACATTGAATAAAAGTACTAAATTATTAAGAAATAAATAAAGTACTACCTAAAAAGTACTTCTTGATGATAAAAACATTTAAGCAATTGCAAATTTAAATCCTCATGATAATTATTTAGATCAGTGGTTACCAACCTGGGGGAAAAATTGGTTTTTTGAGGGCAATAGGTATTCAAAGGAGATGGTCAAAATTTATTTATAAAATATTAATTTTGTTAGAACATTTAGTATAAAAATAGGGATATTATAATGGAATTATTAATTTTATTTTCTAAAAAAATCTAAAATTTAAAACATTATATATACTTTAATATATGTATATATATCCATTAAAAAGAAAAAAACAAAACTATAAACAAAACTTTCATTTATTTATTCAAATTTTAACTGTTAAGTTTCGTTATTTTTCCAGATTCCAATTTTAAAATGAAAACATTTAGATATACTTTTTTTATAAACGTCCGTAATGATCTTTGTTAGTTATTTTACTTCTTTGTTCTTTTAAAATATATAAAAATTTATATATTTTATTTTTTTCTATTTTCTGTAAGAGTTAGAGATAAAACCGATTTGGTTGTTTTTTATATGGTAATAAAATAGTTTAAAATAATAAAACTGCTTTCTTATTTCCATTGTCAATAGATTTTACACTTTAATTCAAATTAAAATAATGGTATAAAATGAAAAACAAATTGGTGCGATAGGAACCAGTCAACCTTCAGCAAGGGGTTATGAACCAAAAAGGTTTGAATTCCAAACTTTGGAACCATTAATTTAGATCAATACAAAAATTTATAGCATATACACTAAATTTTAATTTAATGTAATTGAATTTCTTTAAAATTGAATATTTTATTTATGTATATATTATCTATTTATATTTCTTATCTTTTTCTGATTATAATAAATTTTCCTTGAGTCTTTGTTGTGCATGTTTTAAATTTATGTTTAAAATTTTACATTAATAAACATATAATTTTTCATGTATTATAATATTTTTATATATTATATATTATCTGTTCGCTAACAGCTGAAATTATTCACACTAAGAATATGAAAATAATATTATTTATATCACATGAACTATATTAATTCATTTATAGATATATTAATAAATAATAATTATCCACATAATTCATTTTTGCTGATCAGTGATGTATTAACAATTTCCGTTAGCAAAAGTTGTCCAATTGTGAAAAACGAGTTTAAAATATTATACAATATCAGATTTATGAAATTTATAATCGAATTTATTGAAAAAAAATGTAGCATTTGTTTTAAAAATTTCAATATTTTTATTTGAAATTTTTATAAATTTAAAAATTAGTTAAGAACTGCATATATATAATGTAAACAAAGGCCATTTTTGAATATTAAATTTATTCGCAATACATACGCGTTTCACCATTTCGGCATCTTCAGTGCAATGAAATAAAGTGATTAATTACTATTTATATAGTTGAAAAACTATTACATCATACGTCTCAAAAACATGCTTTATTTTCCTTATTATTTTTTTTAAAAAGTATTTTAATGGTATTTAAAAAACTTTAATATGATTAAATGAATCACCTTGCACGTTTAAGCATGGTTTATGATGCCTTATTAACAATGCTTCGGCAATAATCCTTTCATAATTTGTGTCAAAATTATTCAAAAATCACTTAAAAATCTTTATTGTAATCCATAAGATTACCTTTACATCTTTTAATATGGCTTAGTATCGAACTATTTCTACTGGATTGAGTATGTTCAGCAATTCTAGTACGGAGATGACGATTTGTCTCTCCAATGTATCAGGCTTCGCACTTGGGAAATTTGAATTGATAAACTAGATTTGCCTTAATACACAAAGGAGTTTTTGATTTGTTGGAAAAATAGTTCCAACTTCCTCTACTTGCGACACTGCTTCTAGAGAAGTATTCTGTTTTGATAGTCCGATAAGGTTTTCTACGTCCAAGAGATCCGTCGACTGAAAAATCCGATTAAATTGTGAGGCGATTAACTCGTCGGGAGCTGATCGGTTTACTGTACACATGGTGTACTCCTGACTCTCAGCTTGGCTGAGCATTCTAAGCTCAATGAATAGATTATGTGTATTATCCCTACATGGTTCAGAGCCGTATCAGATTCTCTTCTCTCACCCACATTTCTGCCAGTGTGTAGTAATTTCCATAAACCAGGTTCGTGTGTTTCTTGTTTCCAGCAATGTGTCTTAGTGAGGATATACATGCCTATGTGAATCATTTCTGATATTTGAACAAGATTCAATAGTTTCTCATCGTTCAACCCCCAAATGTTCCAGTTACCAGTTCTCAATCTGACAGCAGAGTCCTTCTCTAGTGACTCACATCTCGGGAGCCTAATGACTTCGGGTCCTTCCAGACCCCTGATTTCAGTTTATGTAGCGATCGGGTTAAGGATTAGTTTGGCTTGCTGGCCCAACCGTCCTTGTCTCTAAGTTTAGCCTAAGGACGGAAAATCACCAAGCCTAGTTTACGGCCTGCTCCACAGGGAGGCGAGAGACATTTCAATCCCATTTCACTTAATAAGCGACCTATTGCGTATAGATACATCATAAATTCAATTGTATATATCAGAGTGACTACTCCAGCTAACTGCATTCAGATACCTAAAGAAAAAAGGTTTTTTTATTAAATTTAAAGGAAACTATGGACAAGGAAAGATAGACATGCGAAAGAACACAAAGAGGAACCGCTTGTTGGATGTGACTTAAACTACATACTCTAGAGAGCTTAGGAGAGTCAAACTTTAATTAATACGCATGCAAGAGGTTCAGACATTTCTGAAAAGGAAGCTTTGTTGATTAAAATAGCAGTATGATGTGGTTTTTTGTCGAAAACATATTCTACAAAAAGACACTTCGTCTAAGTACTATTTTGGTACTATCTTTCTAATAAAATCAAGGAAACAAGTTCAAAGAACACGTGGTAGTTTGTATAGTGTTTTCGTGAGTCTTCTCAGTTTTAAATTAGTAATTAAATGTAACGATTTAAATAATTTTTTAAAAACTTACAAAAATTAATTAAACACTTTTCATACAATTCGATAACTAATGAATATTTAAAACGAGATTCCTTTGTAACTCAAATAATTATATTAGACAAAAACGATGTAAAAGTTTTGTCTGTTTCATATTCAATTAATTTTAATATAATAAATAAATTAATCCATATGTTTGTTAAATTTTTTTCCGATATCAAAAAGTTAAATTAAATTAAAATATTTTATTTTTAGTTTTATTATTCAGGAATCGCAAAAAAATAAGTCACGAAGAATAATTAAGAATATCTTTGAAGGGAGATTTATCTTTCATGTAGCTTAGACTTAGCTTTTATAAATTAAGATACATACATTTTGATGTAAAAAGCAATTAAATCTGAAGTATCCATATAATATTATTATTATTGATGATTTCCTATAAAAGAAAAAATTTGTTTATTGTCTCACAATTTGTTCTCGGACTTTATAAGACTTTAAAAATTACAAATATTATTATGCTTTGTAATATAGTCCGTCCCTAAAGGTTTGTCCAATACACAAATTACAAATTTTACAAAGAACGACAAATACTGATAGAATAAGATAAATAACATACAATGTAACTTTATTTTCTTTTTGTTGAATAAATATCCAAAACCGATGGATTGAAGTTATTTTTTATGAAATGGTAAAAATGTATTTTTTTGTGATTTTTTAGTGTCCCATAAGGTTTGTCCAAATGCTCCTAAATAACGATAAAAGTTGTTACTCAACATATGTTGTTTATTATTAACGATCACGATTACATAAGACATTAAGTAGGACTTAATATTATATATTGCGTAATACACCAAACAGTAGACATGTAAATTTCATCATACTAAATCTCCCCCTTTCTCTATAATATTGATTAATCTTTCAGGTATCGAAAAAGCCAAATTTTGTAAGGTATTTGAATTAATTCCACTCCAAATCTTTAAAATACTATTTTTAAGATCAGATTTTGATGTATATTGCTTGTTTGCTGCGTATAAACGACTAACAATGAGTGCCCATACATTTTCCATTGGATTTAAATCTGGAGACTTTGCTGCCCAATCCATAATGTCGATGTTATTTCTATTCAAAAATTCTTTCGTTTTAATTGCGCGATGAGGTGGCGCATTATCATGTTGATATAAGAAGTCTTCATTGGCACGTGTAATTAAAGGTACAATATGTTCCCCGAGGAGTTCTATGTATCGCGCTGAATTTAGAGTTCCTTCAATAACATCTATCATTTTCTCCCCAGTGCCTGTAAAAGCAGCCCAAATCATCAAACCACCACCAGCACTATGTCGTCGCATTCTTGTATATTCCCCCAGACTGCTTTCGATGTGTATTCATCCATCTTTTAGAAAGACCATCTGGTCCATCTAAAGAAAATTTCTTTTCATCCGACCATATAATATTAAGCCAATTTGGAGGGTTCAAAAGAAGATTTTTACACATAGCCACCCGGTTCTTTTTGTGTAATTTTGTTAAGTATATTTTCGGAGTAATATATGAATATTCAACATCTTTATTGTCATTCAAAATTCTTACTAATAGAAATACCAACGCTATTAGTCATTAAAGATGCAATTTCTCGGCAACTTTTAAAATCTGAATCTTTAGATGTAGTGGACAAAAAAACGTACAAGAGAACACTGAAGTCGCTATTGTTGAGCCATCTGAGCCTACTACATTTGTGAGCGAGGATAAAAGACGTGGAAAGTGGATAAATTGGATTTTATGGACACCGCGAGAGCCAAGCTTAAGTTCAGAAACGGGCCGAGCTCGGCAACTCGGGATGCGGTTTAAGGACCACAATTGAATTATAATGCTCTTTCCACCTTGTACGGTTTGTGTGACTTGATATTTATCTCATCTGTTTGAATCGGTGATTAGTCACCGTAATTTTCATTTTCGAAATAAATCTTGCTGCAACCGCCTTGCCTTTTGCTTTATGACATAGTCAAAGGTAAATGCAAACATCCTTTGTAAATAAGGAAATCGTTTGAAGCTAACTAGTGACCCAAATTGGTTAACAGAAGATTTTTTTCTATTTGACAAAGTTTAACATGAGGAATAATAAAGACTCGACAGAAACTATGGGAAACTTGTTTAAAAGTTCTAATAAATTTTACTAATAGTCCCATCAAGCACTAAGTGTTTATAATTTCATCCTTTCAAAACTATCTTAGTAAAAAGACATTGTCATAAAAAGCAGATTCGAGCTTTTCACTAATAGGGACAAGTGCTTCTATAAGACGGGTATTATTAACATTATAAGAAAATAAAAAATGCAGAAAATAAAATCATTTTCTAGAAAAAATAATTTTACAAAAATATAGAACAAAAGTGAACAGTTTTAACAAAAATCTTACAATGTGAATAATATGCTACATAGTCTTCAAATAAACGTTACAAATAATTCATTTATTCTTCTTCAATCAAATATATGAATTTGAACAATTATTAAAAATTATTTCAAAGCATTATATATTGTACATATTATAAAAAAATTATACTGGAGAACGTAAAATTATAATCTACAATGATTATTTTTATGTTATACTTTTCAAATATGATTTCTACTATAAATATATGCCGTTTGGTCATTAGAAAATTTAGGAAATCATGATATTTAAGTTTTGAAGTTTATTATAAATTAATAATTCCGATTTAATTTTGTGATAAAATATTTATAATAATACGTAAACAAAAAACATAAGAAATCTTTTTTAACATGAAATATTTCGTGTTATTACGGCTGAAATTAATAATCGGACAGTAAGAATGAATATACATATATATGTGTAAATATTTCTTAATGTTATTTAATTAAATTATTTAAATATAAAATTATAAAATTGTTGATTTTAAAGTAAAAAATAAAATTATAATAAGAAATTAATAATGATGAGTTTTCAATTTACCAATAATTATTAGATTTATGATGAGTTAGTTAAAATTTTCTATTTATCAAAAAAATTATAAAAATTTTTAATTGAAAATTCTAACAAAAAGTGCATAATTACATAAAACATAAAAAATACATTAAGTTTGTAAAACTAAATACAATAAAAAAAATGATTTTTAAAAAACCAGCAAAAATGAAATAACTATGTTAAACAATAAAGTACGTAAAGTTTAAATATCTAAAAAGTAAAAAAAAGATTACTTCTCTGTGGATACAACTGTAAGACATTAAATCAGAAAAGCTTGGATAAACACTAACCGTTTGAAATGAAAAGTGGCAGTAGAATCCTGAAGATCAGATGGAAATATGAGAACAAACTACTTTCTCTGGAAAAATGTAACAGAAATAGTAGGTGAAAGATCATTACGGCAGAGATCATTAGTTAAGAAAACAAGCACCAGCAAAGGCCATGACAGAAGGGAAGTGGAAAGAGAAAAACAAATAGGAAAACTCAAGAAACAATTGGAAGATTACGTAAAAAATAGAGAGAAAGTAACATGGAAGTTTTGAGGAGAATGGCTACAAATAGAGAACTGAACAGAAATGTCCGAACGAAAGAAGATATATTTTTAAAACAATAATTATTTTTATTTGATTCCAATACACTGAGATCAAGTATGAGTCTTGAGGCTTGAATATATGATATATTCTAGTTTATAATTCGATACACTGTATTTGTAGAACAATCTTTAGGTGGTATTAAATCCAAAAAAATATATTTATTATTATTCTTGAAATTTCTATTACTATTTACGTTTTGTATTTTTATCAAAGGTTTTAAAAAATGTATTGAAAGAAAAAACATAATTTTAATAAAAAATATAATGAAATTTTTTAAAATAATAAGTACATTTTATTTTGAAAAAATTAATTATGATGGAGCTAAAATTTTATACAAACTTCTGTAAACACGTCTAATAAATCATTATTGACATATCTTAATAACATTAATTACCAATATTTTTTAATATATTTTTTTATTATTTATCACTGTTTTTTTAGTTGCAATCAACTACATCTGAAAATTGTTGATAAGATAAGATATAAGCCAAAATAAAGTAAAATATGAGAAATTTTATGACTTTTGTAATATTCTGTTTCAAAATCTGTTGATATAAAAGTTATCTATCTTTGCTGTAACAATGTGTTCTTCATCATTAATAAATTTATCGCACTTATAAATATTAACTTTGATACTTAAATATCGCGAGAAAAGGTGTCCTTTTGGGGGGTCATTAAGTGTTTTATTATAGGGTATTGCATTTCTATATAAAACCCCTTGCATTTCTAAATTAAACCCCTTGCATTTCTATATTACACCCCTTGCATTTCTATATTACACCCCTTGCATTTCTATATTACACCCCTTGCATTTCTATATTACACACAAAAAAATAAAAAATTATACAAATTTGTTTATTATATAAAATCTAGTTTCTGTCTAGTTTTTTTGTAATAATATCTACGATCATTTATGTGTATTGTAGGAATAATCATAATGCATAAATCTTAATATTAGAAAGATATACTTTAATTTAAAAATGCATTAAAATGCAATAATTAAAATTAAATATATTTGTTTAAATAAACAGAATTTCATAAAAATAAACATTTGGTAAAAAGCTTTATTTAGATTATTTCTAATTATGGATCAAAGTGACTACATGTTTAAATATAGATATGGATATAAATATAAATTTATGATTCTCTTATCCTAACAATTATAATAATTAATATTTTAATCGATAAATTACTATGTGATTGAATATAATGTCAGAAATATTTTAATTTTTTTATGTTGAGTTTAGTATTTTAAAGTGTGCTTCTCCTATCGATTCTATATATATATTATATATACCACATATTATATGTACCACAATGGGTGATCGTTTCTACATACTTCACACACAGGTACCACACACACGCCATAAGGCCACCACACACGTCACGCGGGATCCTCGATAGACAAGCGGTTAGTATCTATGTATAAAACGTTTCATCAAAACTTACCTCGGACAACTCCTACCTTTGACTGACCGAATCTACCCACTTTCATGTATAGTAGCCATTTAGGACCGCTAACTGTGGTCGGTACCACTCCATCATTAGATTCTATTATTTTTACATTCATTTTCTTTTCCATATTACTGTACACCTGTTTTTATACGATTCTACTTATATCTTATTAGTGGTTCTTGGAAACTCGTCAGAATTAATTATATCAGACATTAAAACTTTTATTATACCACAAAAAAATGTTTAAATCTAATATTTAAACAAATTTATTTTTTTTGAGAAACTATTTATTTCATAAATCTTAAACCGATATAGATAAAAATACATATAAATATTCATATTTGCTTTTTTTTATTATTTCTATAATTACGATAATACTTTAAAATATTTAATCGTTTCATTTAATTTTATTACTTTTTTTTAAATCGTTCACATAAAAATTATACACTTTTTTACTTTTTATATTATATTAAAACTCTCAAAAATTTTTATTAGCAATTTAATTGATCTTAATTTTAGTAATTTTATTTTTTCGAATGTTACATATTTAATTATATAAAAAATTTTAATTTGTACATATTTAATATAACTATTTTTTCGAATGTTACATATTTAATTATATAAAAATTTTAATTTATACATATTTAATATAACTTTCTTTCAAAGATTTTCCTAACATTTTTAATTCCTAACATATCTCATATATAGAATATATGAAAGTTGCTCCATGGGATCAGTTGTATAGATCATTGATGCGACACATACACATTTAACATATCAATCCCATGTGTAGGAAAGTCAACAATCTAAACTGCATACGAATAACAAACTCACAACATATTATTAATTAACATATTATTAATAATTTGTATATTAGACATGTAGGGATGTAAAATACATTTCATTTTTTAATTACGTTTATATATTATACATTTATATATATATATATATATATATATATATATATATGTATACATATATATGAAATATACTTTATTTTATTATAAATAATATAGTTAAACACTACACTTAATAAATATTTAAAATACAATATAATTATAAACAAATTTCTTAGGAATAAATGAGATTTTATAAGTATATTTTTAATTTATTAATTTAAAATTGAGTATTTTATTAGAGTATCAGATTTCAAATTTATCGTAATATATATTACGAAAATATTTTGTGATTTTAACATGTATTTAATATACTATTAAAACCGGAAAAAATATTTATTTTCGATTATGTCATTTAACATTTATAATATTTTAATACTTATTTTTATCAGTTATCTATTTTTGTCTTTACTGATCACTTTACGTAAGTAATAAAAATGATAAGTTAAGAAAATATTGCTAATAATATTATTATTAATAATAATATACTGTTAGGGTTCAGCATGTACAGCCTTAGTTGTGGCAGTGTTTGCAAGACGTTTAGAGCTTTCAAAGGCTGAAAAACATGTCATTCATTTCATGTTTGAGAATCAATTGACAAAACAAGTTAAACATTCTTCATTTACAAATATTTAAGATTTCATTTATTTTTCTTTCAGCTAAAAAACTATGCTGCCAATGTTTTGAGAGAAACGTGGTTGATTTATAAATACACTAAATTAGTCAAACATATCAATCCTATGAAAGTTAGAGTTCACCAAAGGAAATTCCTCAGAGCAATTCATGGGTAAGATAATCGCGTTTTTATAAATATAATTTTCAACTTTACATTAATTATCGAAGTATTAATTAATAAGGTTGAAAAGTTTAACAAGTAGATTTCGATAAAAAAAATTTGCTGAACGATTATAGATGAATTTACCTTTTAATCTAAGATTCAGTCAAAAAGTAAGTTATAAACTCAAAAATAGTTTTTTTTATAAACTCTCTCGTAAAAGCTTCGACTTTTGCTCGCAAAAACTTATCGAGGTACATTTACAACCTTCTGAATTTTCAAATGTCTTTACAGTGTGGGAGTTTTGAAGGGACCTGAAAAGGTGATAATCTAAAGGAAAGAGATCTGCATAATAATGAAGATGCAATAGAATCAAAGTTAATCAAAGCTTTAATAATTTTTTTCGAATCTGCAAAGACATGCGCGGCTTTGCGTTGACATGATAAAAGACAACATCTTTTTTGTTGGCTTATTCTGGCCGTTTCAGCTTTATTGTTGCATCCAACTTTTGTCAAGTGTTGAAAATATTCGTGAAAATTAATTGTTTCTCTGTTGGAAAACAATTAGAAAATAAATAATTCCTTTCAAATTCAATCATACGTTAAGCAAAACCTTTTTTGTCTGTAGTTAGGCTTTGTTGATGTAAGTGGCTTCTTACTGCTGTCTCTCCAAGATCTTTTCCACTGTACGTTATTGTAGATTATCATCGTTTTATTTCCTGTTCTATGTCACTTGAGAATATATTTTTTTATCAAAGAATTACATGGAAAGGCTCGCTCTGAGAGTACTTTTTCTGATAATTGGTGCAGTATTCATATATCGAATCTTGAAACAAAACCAAGATTGATAAGGTGTTAGTGAGTGGTGCTATTAGATATACCAAGCATGTTAGCCGATTCTCTTCTTGTAATTCTTGAGTTATTTGCTATTATGTAATGGAATTTGACTCTTGATGGACCACCGGATTTTATTCCATCCTCAACGTAAAAGTTTCCTATTTTAAAGTTTTCTAACTATTTACGAACTGTACTCTCTGCAACAGCATCATCACCATAAACTTTACAGATTTTCTTCTTGGTTTCTGCACCATTTTTTCTTATTAAAATAAAATAGCTTAACATGTTTTAAATGATGTTTGTTTTCTTCAATAATAAATTTATAATCTATACAAAAACAATTTATTTTTAATTTATATATATTTATTTATAAAAGATAAACCAGGTTAATTTTTTCGGAAATTAAAAAAAATATCTTTAAGATTTACATTACAAAACGCTTTTAACTTTCTGATCAACATAATATATATATATATATATATAT
>MQRK01238348.1:0-17352 GCA_001938485.1 Girardia tigrina | reverse complement strand
ATATATATATATATATATATATATATATATATATATATATATTTTCAGAGGTTTCAGGGCTTCTATCCGACTTTCCCATCTAGTTGCAGAAAGTGGTTTTAGGGTTAAGTTTTTAACGTAATTTTTAAAACATCCCACCGTTTCACACTAATTGAAAAATAATTATATAGTTCTTGAATCACACTAAAAAATTTACCGTCTCAAATGAAATTTTAGCTGCATCGTTCACTACTAAATTTAATGAATGAGCAGCGTATGGAACGAAAAAAGCTCGTGAATTTATTTCAAGAATTTTTTGTTGAAGTCCATTATGTCTCCCACACATATTAGCTCCGTGATCGTACGACTGTCCGCGTAAATCTGATATATTAATGTTCATTAATTTCAAATGGTTAATGATGAACTCGAATAAACCTACACCGGTTGTGTCAGTTACACTTTGGAATCCTAAAAAATGCTCACGAATTTCTGCAACATTTCTCGATTTATTATGATAAACAAATCTTATGACAATGGTTAACTGTTCAGTATGGCTTATGTCTGGTGTTGTATCAAGAATGATTGAATAATATTTTGAAGAGTGAAGCATTTCTAAAATCTTTTTCTTAATAGCATCACTTATAATGCTAATTATTTCGTTTTGGATCTGATCACCTAAATAATGACTAATATTCTTTTTCTCAGACGTTTGAACGCGATGTAAATGTTCAGACATTATTGGATCGAATTTAGCTATGGTTTCTATTAATTTCAAAAAGTTTCCGTTGTCGTTTTGAAAAAGATTTTTAGATGAACCTCTAAATGCCAACATGTCTTGATAAATACTGTATTATATGAATAATTCGTTCCACGACCGATCGCCAATATTTTTTTTTCAGTTTCGTAGAGTCGTTGTTGCATTGCATCAATTGTAGATTTTTTTAGTGACATTCTCAATTCGCTATATTTTGAACTGTTTTTTATGTGCCCAACACTAGTTTCGTGAACTTTTAATATGTGGCTTAAGTGTTGCCAATCATTACAACCACTAGTAAGTTGTGTAGTATTGTCAGACATTAATTTGCAAAAGTAACAAAATACTGAATTTTGAGTTTTCGAATAAAGCAAATAACTCCTGCAAATTTTTTCACCGTTTGATAAAGTTCGATAATAATAATTATCAGAAAATTTACGTTCAGACTTATTTTTTGGGAAGTCTTTCAAAATTAATTGCTTAGGGTCATTTTCTATTAAACAATCTCTTAATTTTATATTAATTTGTTTTGGCCAAGTAGCCGGATGTTTTCAATAAATCGAATGTTAAAATAACTTTGGAAAGTACATTAATGCACCCAATAAAATATAAAAATGGCATTTTAAATAATAATCGTAATCAAATACTTGAAATATAATTTTACAATAAAAGAAACATATATTGTAATTTAATTATGTCTTTCAGCTACAACCTCTTTAAAAGCCTTCATTCTTGCTTCTAATTCGGGACGAAAATGACGAATTAAACCCTGAAAATGTAATATAATTTCAATTTTAACCAAACAAAATAAAAAAATTAAGACGTCCAGATTCCGCAATTTCGTGGAACTATGGAAAAATTATTAATACAAAGCACAATTTTAAAACTACTTATTGTACAAGCAGTGACCAACATTTTCAACACTTTTTTAACTACCAACAATTTTTCTTAGTTAAATACACAATATAGTACAGTTCAAGCCTTTCGACGAGATATGTTTCTCAGACAGCTTAGCAGTCTACATTATCTTGCTTGTCAAGGTCATGCAATTCACGGACTTGAAAGTGAAGAAGGTAACCTACATCAGCTATTGAATCTAAAATGTGAAGATATTGACAGTCTAGATATTTGGATTAGAGATGGTAACTACACTTCCGCAGATATCCTCGATGAATTAATCACTTTAATGGGACAGGCTCTTCTTCGTAGCCATTAGTAGACATTATTAAAGCAAAATATTTTGCTTTGTTAGTTGATGACTCGAAGGATATCAGCAGAAAGGAGCAGCTTTCTATTTGTATCCGGTGAGTTAATCATAAATTTACAATACAAGAAGACCTCATTGGCATGTTAGACATTGAAAATACAGACTCAAACACTATCACTGGTGTTATCAAAGATGTTTTAATTCGTTGCGGCTTACCCTTGTCCTCTTGTCGTGGTCAAAGCTAAGATGCAGCTGCAAATAGGATGGGACACCTACGTGGTGTGGCAGCACAAATAAAAAAGTGAAGGCGATACGAGTTCATTGTTTCGCTCATTGTTTGAATCTTTGTCTTCAGGATGCAGCAAAAACTTGTATCATTATTAGAGACACCTTAAGTATAATTCAAGAAATTTACCAGATGATTGCCAATTCTCCGAAACGACACCAAATTTTCAAGCATATAAAAATAGAGCTCTCTTCTGAAGCCACTGGTTTGAGGCCTCTCTGTCCTTCTCGGTGGATGGTAAGTTCGAAATTTGTTTTAGATAATTATGAACCACTCAAGCAGACACTGGAAGAAATCAATGATAACAGTATGAATGATAAAAGACAAAAAGCAGGCGCTCTTTTGTGGCGACTAGAAAAGTTCTACTTAAAAAAAGTACTACTTAATCTTTTTGCATGCTGAAAATGTTTCATCACAACTGCAGAGCAAAGACATCACTGTCCAAGAAGGAATTGAGCATTGTGAATTCCTGAGAGACGACCTTCAAAGACGTCGCGCAGAAGAGGAATTTCTCCATTTCTATGAAAATGTGACACAAGCAGCAGAAAACCTGACAAAATCACCTCACGTACCACACAGAAAGTGTCCTGCGAAACGATATAAAGAAGTATTTGGATATAATTGTCACGGGTCAGCAGAAGACTATCACAGAGTCATTTTTGATATGATTGGAAATTCTAATTTGAATGATTCTAGAATGCAGAATCATGATAACAGTTAAAAAACAGAAATTTATAAAACAGTTGTATTTCTATTTGTTTTTTTTCATTATATTTATCAATTTTTATATGATTAACCATCCCATTTAAAGGTTTTAACAGTTAGATTAAATATCTTTGAAGTACAGGGGTGGCCATAAGTCGCTTTACCAAGTTTTAATAATAATAAACACAAAATTCTAAATGATACAACTTTTATTTAATCAGCGTACAATAATAATTTCAAAACAAAAACTTGAAAACAATTAAATCTTATCTTCAAAGTGTTGTCCTTCAGATTTAATACACAACTGGATTCTTCTCTGAACAGAGTGACAGATTCGTCGGCACAAGTCTTTATCGTTATTCAAGGCTGCAAATTCTGTATTAATTCTTTCCTTCAACTCGGATATGGTTACAACATTTTGTGAGTAAACGCGTTCCTTCAGGATACCCCATATTGAATAATCACAAGGTGTCAGATCCGGTGATCGTGGAGGCCATCAGTGGTTCCTCTCCTACCGATCCACATATCAAAAGTGTTATCCAAAAAGTCGCGTACATTTCTACCATAATGAGGGGGAGCACCGTCTTGCATCCAAACGTTGTTATCTGTGTCAAGCTGAGGTACGGCAAAATCACGCAGCATATCGAGATATAGCTGAGAATTGACCGTTCCATCAAAGAAGTATGGACCCAGCACACCAGTTGAAAGTATTCCTCCCCACACACAAATTCCTGGAGTAAGATTGTTGGTCTCCCATACCAGATGAGGATTCTCAGTGGAGTAGTACACGGCATTATGCAAATTAACGTGATCATTCAAATTAAATGAAGCTTCGTCGGTCCAAATTATTCTGTACCTGATGTCAATGTTCTCATGGAGTTGTTGCTGTAACCATTCGCAAAATTCTATGCGCTTGTCATAATCGTCATCAATCATTTGATGGAGCAAACGAGGTAGCCAAACTTTCAACTCAATGTCCATCATTATTCTACGTAAACTTGTGCGTGGTATATGCAACTGCAAACTTGCACGAACTGCAGATGTTGATGGCGCATTCTGATAGAAAGTTCTAACATTTTCTTTATTTTCATCGGTATTCATATTGTTAGGGTGCCCACTTCTTTTCTTGTCGGTTACAGAGCCGGTCTCGAGAAACTTTTTAGCCAAAACATGCATTGATTGTCGTGATGGAGGAGCGTCATTAGGATACTCTTTTCCAAATGCTGCAGCTACAGCTCTTGAATTTCAATCATGCTTTATCCACTGCTTTACTATAAAAATTCGTTGCTGAAGTGTTAATTGTCGTGCCATGCCAATATTGCCAACAACAATGAACAAAATGAAATAATTTTAAAAATTTTTAAATAAATAATTATTAAAACAAAAAATTTTATCTGTTTTTTGTTTATAAATCATTTAGAATTTTGTGTTTATTATTATTAAAACTGGGTAAAGCGACTTATGGCCACCCATGTATATTTACCGGGGTTCGAGATAGCAGCAAGTGAAAGAGACACCCACTCCGGAAGTAAACGCTAGGAATAACTTCAAGAGTTTTGATTTTACAGTTAATCTCGTACTAAAGCATATCTATACTGTTGTGGAATGCAGACCCTTCTAGGATAAGATACCACGACAATGAAATCACAACAAAATAGTTTCCTATGAACACTACGTAGAAGTAAACCTGATTGGCTTACACAATTTTTTAATATAACTTTTACATAAATTATTATAAAATTTTTATGACACTTAATCGCAAACATGACACTATTGATTGCAAAATTATTAAAGATAATAGATAGAAAAATATATTTAATAATATTATATATAAAATAAAAGATTTTTAAAAAGCCGAACTTGAACAGGCCATGCAGCTCCATCCCCTAAAGCACATATCGTATGCCCTTCAATTTGCTTTGAAATCTCCCATAACATATCAATTTCTTCCTTCATGGCATCTCCATTAACTGTAAGCAAATTAATAAAAAAATATAAATATTCCAAATCAACCAAGTCTTTTCATAATTTTTTGCATCCAGCCGGTGCCTTCTCTACAAGGAGTGCATTGTCCACAGCTTTCGTGCTTATAAAAGTCAATTAATCTAGAAATACATCGAACAACATCAGCTTCTTTATTCATCACAATCACAGCAGCTGTGCCAAGTGCTGACTGAACCTCAACCAAGGCATCAAAATCCATAAGTACATTATCACAAATTCTGAAGAAAAATAAAAAAAATGAATTAAAGTTCATGTAAAGATTTTTTAATAAATTTTTTAATTTTTAAAAATAAATTTTTAAATAAATAAAAAGTACAAAATTATTTTTTTGAATCTAATATTGATTGACTAATAAGTTTTTAATTTATCTTAATCTTAGAAATTATAAAAATCATTATGAATAAACCTGTAAAAATTGATTGTGTTGTTTCTTAAACTTAAAAAGTTGGTCATGCAATTTATAAAGAACGTTTAGGCTTTTCTCTTTTTCCAAACTGAACACAAATATCATACTGTCGACCCAATTGGAAAACTGAAAAAAAAGAACACAATTCATCGGCATTAGTAACGGGAATATCCATAAATTCTCTTTCGATATTTTCACATTTTAATTTGCCTTGTTTGAGATCGTGAATAAAATGGACTTCAAAAATAAAAATTATATGAATCTGAGGGTGCTTGGGCTAAATGTGTAAATTGCATTAGAAAAGAGACCAAGAGCTTGTAATCAGAAATCTAGATAAAGCAACGAGATTAGAAGTACACTGAATCTTTGGAGAGTGGATAGGTTATGTACCAATTATTGGATGGTTACGGGTTGCTTGTACCTACATTCAGGGACTGACTAAATAGTGCAAGATGAATGAATCATGAGTGCAATTGGAATGAATCAGGGCCTGAAGAGATATTAAAACAGATCAATGAAATCAATGACGACACAAAAAACATTAATATGGACTAACTGGAAGCAGCCATTGTGAGTATAAATTTGACTATAATTTGCAGCTTTCATTACTTCCAGGTAATGACAGACTCAGAAACAATATACGGATGAATCAAGTCAGTATTCCAAAACACACATAAACACAGAACCCGCACCTTATCTGAACATCTTGTTTTGTAATAAGTATTATTTTAGCAGATAAAAATAAATGCAAACAAGATTTGTCCGACCGGAATTTAACAAAGTCGCAATAATTAAATCAATGCCCATAAAATGAAATAAAAAAACTCGCTCCGACAATTCTTAATTTAAATTCGATCGATAATAACGACATCAAATAATGGAGAATAAAAATTATGAGTTAAATCAATCAAAACTGAAGTTAAATAAAAATATCAAAAGGAAATCGATGATTTGAAATTAAATTACGTGTTTGTGATATGAAACATTTTAATCGTTTTTGATGGTCAAAGATTTTGTTTTTTATTGATTGTAAAAATGTAAATATTGTTGGGTATTAAAACTCGGTTTTATCCTTGTTTATATTAAATTTCTAATCTGACTCCAAAACGACCAAAAGGTTTCTTCAACAATAATATATGAAGAATGAACACAAATCCTTTTAATATACTTTATTTGCAAATGACAACTTGAGCACAAAATTAAATCGAAACTATAACAATAAATCAATATTTTGAAGCACACTCAACCAGCACAAACCAATATCAATTTAGAACGAGCAATATCTGAAATTTATGATTAAATTTTTCTCCTTTACAGGATACTAAATTTGTTAAGTAGATAAAAATTAAATAAAGAAAGATTACCGTAAATCATAATCAAGTTTAAAGATTTAATGGGATCCGTAAGTATAATTTTGTCATACTTTTTGTTGTGAATATAACTGAAATAAGTATTAATTATATACTAGTTTTTAAATAACCTTGAAAATTAGTTTGCTAAAACGGTTCTAAAAATATTTACAAATATTCTACAAATTTTATTAAAATAATCATTATGATAAAAAGAATTATTAATTTTAACCTGAGAATTATTTTTAATTTTCTATTAGATCTTAAAATTTTAATTTATATTTTTCGGAACCCCAACAATATTATTCATATGAAAGATCTCAAAATAAAAATTAATAAATAATAAATGAGAAAATAGAAATTATTTTTATTATAATTGTTAAAAAAATAGTTAATTGTCAATTTTGTTGAAATTATGATAATCTGTCGAGTTTTTTTATCGAATCAATGAAAATTATGTTTGGGTGAAAAATTTTAAATTGATTTTTTGTAACATTGTGATCATTGAAAAAATATATATTGATTGTTAATTTTGTTGAGTTTTTCTGAAATCCATTGAACATGAATTCATATCAAGAATCCGATGTTATATAGGAATACAAATATGTTAAATTTAAAACCATTAAACAAGAAATCAATCGATTTCAAAGTGTTCATCCATATATTTATGAGATTTATGATCTTTTAAATCAGATTTCTGAATTGAAAGTGTCTAATCAAATTAGAGAATTTGTACATTGCATTGAGGATTCTTTCATTAATAGTTAAGAATGGACACTTACTCATGGAATTCATGAAATGCGGCTGGGAGAGCTTGGTGCCAGTGGCAGTGGAAAGTCGTCACTAATTACGATACTTAGCGGGAACTTATATTCAAAATGAATATGACGAAGATGACCGTTTTGGGAAAGAAGGGATTTGGGACAGTGATGATGGTTGTTTGATGTTGATTCGTGATGATGGTGTTGAACAACCTGATTGTCAGTTTTCCAATTGGGTCGACAGTGTGATATTTGTCTTCAGTTTGGAAAAAGAGAAAAGCCTAAACGTTCTTTATAAATTGCATGACCAACTTTTTAAGTTAAGAAACAACACAATCAGTGGTAAACTTCCATGTATTCTATTTGGAACACAAGATTATATAAGTGAATCAAATACTCAAGTCATCGATGATTCCAGATCCCGCAGACTTGCTGCAGATTTAAAAATGAGTGCCTATAATGAAACATGTGCCACGTATGGATTAAATGTTGAAAAAGTTTTCCAAGAAGGAGCTATATCTCCTGATCAGGTGCGAATTAGAAGAATTCAACGGAAAGTGTCGATGAGAATTCAACAAAGCCTATGAATGTTGGTATAAACATGAGAAACAGTGCAAAAACGTATGGACTGTTGATTCTCGGCGGATCTGGCAGTGGAAGGACGACGAATTATCAACAAATAATGAGTCATACTCAGAGCGACTGTTTGAAAATTCAAAAGTTAAAGTCTACTTCTCATTCTTATTCTGGTGGTAATATGGATAGTCTGAATGTCGCCAAACTCATCAAACTCAACGGAGGATTTTAAAATCGAAAACATTTGGACACCTTTACTCACAAAACCTTAATTCATACGGAATTTCCGAATCGTTTCAGTTTAATAATCTATGCTCAAATCCCGATATATCTGGGTCTCTCGAGTGTCCTAATTGCAGATCAATTATCTCAAATAGAGACCCTAACCTCGTCGCAAACTCACAGATTCGTTCAATGATTCACGATCTCAAACAAGGCAAATTAAATTGTGAAAATATCGAAAGAGAATTTATGGATATTCCTGTTACTAATCCCGATGAATTTGTAATTAGAGAATACGATATTCATGACAGAAATCTCCTCAACTGCACCGGATGCTGTATTTAGTTGGAAATCAATACTGATGCTGGTTCAGTTGATAACATCGATTCGAAGGTGGAAAAATACAATTTATCATCCTTCGTAAACAATGGCGAAAGCGGATGTCTGAGAGTGTCGTGGTGGAAGAGGATCAGTCACAAACAGAAAACCGTAGCTACAAATCTTCCTGGTACGATATTTAGTTTTTCCTCACGACCCGGAGTCCGCCCCCAAACGCCTAAGTGACGCAGCTACGAAACCGTTGCGCCCGCTCTCGCACCACAGATGAAAGAAAATTTCAAATTCAGTTACAATGTTTTGGAGGATAAAGATTTTTGAAAACACCTTGACGATCATTTTTTACTTTCGTGTCGTGATGATCCCATCTATTCAACAATAAGTAGACATGGTTATAAACAAAAAAAATTAGAAACTGCTCTCAGTGCTCTATTCATTTAAGAAATATTTTGAAAATATCAAAAGAATATATGGAAACTATAATTATTGATAATTAATAATTATAAGAATGTCCCGATTATATACAGTAGATTACATGGCCTGTCGAGTATAAGATTTATGATGGAAGACACAGAAATTGAATGTTTACTAGATAGGAGAGTTGCTTTAAACGTGATGACTGAAAAAATACTTAAGAAATTAAACAACATCAGAATGGAACAAACAAATCAAAAATGGACAGCAGCAAATGGATTGCAAATGGATATTAGGAGAAAAATAGAAACACTGGTAAAAATTGGGTAAAAATCCGAGAAAAAAAGATTTATGATAGTAAAAAATTTAAGATCACATATGATCGGGGGTATACCATTGATGAGAGAATTCGGGTTATAACTACAATGGAAAAAACAGAACCACTAGGAAACAAAATTTTGGACAGAAATTACGAACAAAGATTGAGTTAACCCCTTAATGCTCGGATTATTTTTACAAAATTAGTACTAAATTTAAAAATAAAGTCAATTAAATAATATTTAATAATGCCTTTAAAACAAAACAACCCAAGATTAAAAAAGACAAGCCGACGTTAAACATTTATGAATCGTATTCATGGTCACAAGTCGAAAATCGTAGCAACTTTCGGGTTGGTGCTATTCTAGAAGTACAAAGCACGCGAACACCGCTCGTTCAAAGGAATTAAGTGGTTAAGGAAGCATTGAAAACAATAAGCACACAAAACACAAGTCACTAAAGAAAATAATTCACAAACATCGAAGTATATTTATGGCAAACGACTGGGATATCGGGTGCACAAACTTGTTACGATATAGAATAGAAACGACAGACGGACCCATAAATAAAAAAAAACAGCCGGTAAACTTAGGACAAAATAGAGGAAGCACTTAAAAATCTAGAGGCAAACGGAATAATAAGACCTTATAATTTACAATGGAACACACCAATAATATGCGTTTGGAAAAAATACAAAGACGAAATCAGACTATGTCTGGATTTCAGACAGTTAAATTTAATTATACAGAGACAGGTGTTCCCCATGTCAAACATAGCAGAGATGATGGATTGGTTACATAGAGCAAAAGATTTCAGCACAATAAACTTAGGAAACGCGTTCTACCAAGTAGAATTGAACGAGGAATCACAGGACAAAACGACTTTTTCCGATAAATCAGGAAAATTCTGTTTAAAACGTATGCATTTTGGTGTAACAGAAACACCGGGGACATTTTGGGAACTAATGACTAAAGTATTAAAACAGATAAAGAAGGGGGGATAAATTTATTTAGACGACATATTAATAGCAACAAGTACAAAGGAAGAACATTATAACATAATAATAAAAGCATTTGGAAGAATAAAGCAAACAGAAATAAGAATAAGACCATTGAAATGTAAGATGTTACGGCAAGAAATAAAATTCTTAGGACATATTATAAATAACAAATATCTAGAAAAAATCTCAGGTATAGAAAATTTTTAAATGTATTAAGAATTTAAGAAGCTTCTTGGGAATTTGTAATTACTACAGGAGGTTTATTAGTGGATATGCGAAGAAAGGTAATCTATTAGAAGGAATGTGTGACTCGAATAAAGAGAAACTGATTTGGACAAATGCATGTGAAATAGCGTTCCAGGGTATGAAAAAAAGCATTTATAACGGCACGAATACTGAGCTTTCCAGATTTCAAAAAACAGCTTATTCTATATACAGACGTCAATTTTACCAACATACGGCCACTACTATCACAGATAGGTGAATCAGGTAAGGAGAAGGTCATATCATATGGATCACACACAATGTCAGCACAAGAAAGAGGTTATTACATAACAAGAAAGGAATTATTATCAATTTTTTACTTTTGTCAACACTTCAACCACTATTTATGCGGGAAAAAATTCAAATTGAAAACAAACCACAAAGCCAACAGACAAAGGAAGAAAACATAAAAGCAACAGCGTCAGAAGCATCTGAAAAGGTTTATATATACATCTCTGGACTATGAAATGAGAGAGTAAGAAGAGGAAGATACTTTTTGGGAATGATAGATTGTAAAAGTTTAGGATTAAAAATATTTAAAATTAAAATCTTATTATTTAAACATAAAAATAAAAAAAATATAAGAATATAAAATCAAAATGAAAAGTTTAGTTTAAAATTTTTTTAAAACTGATAATTTTATAATAACACAAAATGGAAAAGTTTAGTTCAAGATTTTTTATAAAAATATGTTTAACAATTAAAATAGAAACCTGATAATTGAAATATTTCTGATATGAAGATCTTTTAAAAATGAATTAAATGGAAAGAATTTAATAACATTTTTACGGATAAAATTTTAAGAAAAGAAATGTTATAAAAATAATTTTGGAAATTCCAAAAAAATAATCAATTAATAATTTGTATTTATATTACATTATCTTTATGTATAAAAGATTTGTGCAAAACAAAAAATTGTTCCTCCAAAATTTGTTCAAAAATATGTTATTGTTTTGTATAAATAAAATTTTAAATGCACTCAAATCTGTTTTTATGAGATTTTTTCGTGCGATCTCACAAATGTGCGATGCATAGAAGATAGCACAAATAAACAATCGCATAAAAACAGGTTTGATTGTAATGTCAATTTCCGATTCTTCTTTAAACCAAGATTCAAAAAATCATCTCAACTATAACTATGTTGCTCTCGTTAATGTTTAAATGTTCAGTCATTTTTGAGACAAACCATGTCCAGCTTGTCGAATTTTCAATTTTAACAACAGCTGTTGTTATCACCACAAGTTACTTATATATATTTTAAGGCACAGCAACTAGCAATGTGCCTTTGTATGATCAAAACAGAAAAAACCATATAGGTAAAAAAGCTTTCTTGATCTCTTGAAACATTCAACCGACGCATTCCACATTACAAAAAACTCTTCAAACTCGTTGTTTTCTAAAATATGAAAGCTTGAGTAATCGTCATTGTTGAAATAATTATCGAGAAGCAAACCAGATTTTTCTTTGCTGATTTTTGTAATTAAAAAACGTTATATTTTGACTATTTAATTAAAACATTTAATTTTTTAATTTTTATCGAAGTGCTTGATTTTTATAATTATCCCTATTAATATTTGAAAATTTAAAATTTGTGATAAGTTTTATAAAAACATTTTTACTTTAAATTACTTAGAAAAATTTAATAAAATCAACCATATGATCTTATAACATGTTAACTTTTTAAGCAACTATTATGTCTTAATTTGTAAATTGAAAACATAATTGTAGTTACTTTTTAGGAATTAATGGAGTTGAGCTACCACCTGGTATAACAGCTAAAAGATTATCCCATCCTCCAATAATTCCACCACAATGCTTTTCTATTAATACTTTTAGAGGAATTGACATAGTTTCTTCAACAGTACAGGGATTATTAACATGACCTGAATGAAATCAATATTAAATATATTAATTTCGCAAATATAAAACACCAGATATATTAAATAATTTGGTCCCCTTATTTCTTTCTCTACCAAACTGTGCAAACCAATCTCCACCCCTTCTACAAATAGTTGGAGATACTGCTACAGTTTCGACATTACTGACTGTAGTAGGACAACCAAATAACCCTATATCTGCAGGAAATGGTGGTTTTAATCTTGGTTTTCCCTACAAATCAATTATTAGTAATAATATTTTATATATAATTATGAACTTGTTTGCCTTCAATGGATTCAATAAGAGCAGTTTCTTCTCCACAAATATACGCACCAGCTCCTCTGTGCATAAAAACATCAAAATCAAAACCACTTCCACATGAATTCTTTCCAATTAATCCAGTTTCATATGCCTTATTTATTTAACTATTTTTTATTCATTTTTTTATTAAATCAAACTTCATTTATAGCAACTTGCATATTAGATGCTTCATTATAAAATTCACCCCTGATATATATATATGCTGCTATGGCTCCCATAGCCCTGCCGGCAATTAAGCAACCCTCCACCAAGGAGTGTGGATCATGGCGCATGATCTCTCTGTCCTTGCAAGTACCAGGTTCCCCTTCATCTGCATTAACGACTAAATATTTTGGCCTAAAATTTTAAATCACAATGACAACGATCAAAAACATTGAAAATAATGTAGAGAAAAGTTCAGCAGTCGCGTCTTAATATTTTTTAAGTAAACTTCGTTTTTAGTCAAATATATAAAACTTTAATATCAAAGTATTACACTGACTTTGTGGATGCACTTCTTAATAAACTATGGAGTACAAATAATGAACCATTTCTCTTTATTATAGACAATGTAAATTTCCATAATAATCAATCTTCCACACAGTTCCGAGGTCACTTCAAGGCACCATTTGCGATTTATCTATTCCCGTACATGTAGAAGAGACATAATACCAATAGTTGAAAGCATTGTTATTCGGTTCGCTTGAAACCCTTGAGTGACTACTTTAGACTTATGGCTTGGTGCTTAATCATGCTGGAACACATTACAAAAAAGGTAGTGCATCAAGGTTTGCAATTGATTCTCTACAACAGTATGATAAAATTTAGAATTCATCATTTGACCTTGGGACAAATAATTTCTACTTATTTCACTATTTTTATTACTACAAGTTAATTTGTCCTCAGAATAATTATTAACAAAACGCTCGTAGGTTTGCATCATTCAAATACATAAATATTTCAAATTATCTAAATCAGAATTTGACAATGGGGTTGTTCATTTATGACATCCAGATAAAAGGATTTTTAGACCCCCCTCCCCCTTTGTCACAAATTGTCACAATGTGACGTTAAAATAAAAATAAAAAATGATTTTAAATGTAAGACCAGAAATTTTAATTAAATTTTATTCATTTTCCCAATTTTGTTGTAAATGTTCATCAATGGAAATTAAGTTTGAATGTTCACCAGTTTCTGCATCTATAAGTGTCTTCTCAGTATTGAATGATAAGTCTTCTTCTCTCATTCATTCAAAATAATTGATTAATTGCATAATCAATTCATTCTTACATTTAAGTAATTTTTTTGGCTTCTTATTTATGTTTGTAATTCTATTGTGGATATCTTTCCGATGTTTTTTCAACATTTTAATCGAAGCAAAATAAAGTCCACAACCTACGCACATTCTTTCCTTAATCATGTTTGCAACGGATGAACAGATAGAATTAGGGATTCCAATCGTAATTTCGGAATTCCGTAATTAATATTTATAATAGACTAAAAAATTCTTTTATATATATATCATACTTTACTTAAAAATGCAAGTAGTGGTTGATGGAAAAAAGGCATTTCAACAAAGTAATTTGATTCACAAGTTATAAAAAACCTAAAATTTAAAATAAAACTCAATGTGAATCAAAGTAAGCAAATGAGAAATCTGCTTTATTAAAAAATTGAATTCAAAGTGATAAGATCATTTTCCAGGTTATTTGGATATAAAGCACTGACTTTATTTGGTAAGAGTAATAAAATGAAGCAAAAATATTTTTTAATATTTATTCCCTTTCAGTTGATTGATTTTCACCATAAAAAAATTCATCTGAATTTAACAATTGTAATAATATTTGGGTTACAAATTTTTGATAACAATAAAATTATAAATTATTACTTATTAAATAAAAATTTAAAAGTAATTGAGTGACTTTTTATTGCAAACTTCGAGGTGAAGTGTAAAAAACTTTAAAAAATTACTAAATTTTTAAGTTTTTTTTCCACGGGCGGCTTGCCACCTATAAACTTTCTACTTCGGATAGCTTTTTAAAATATTATTTTATTATGTAATTTTTTAAAGAAATTCCGTATTTCTGAAAATATAAATAATATCTGATAAAAATTCAAATAACAAGTCAACGTAATTTTTTTTTGTTTAACGAATAAATATGATAATATTTTATCAGTTGAAAAAGTTAAGATCGAACAAGAAAGTACAAAATCTTCCAGACTGCGCCGTTATGGTTAGTGGGTATAGTTACTTAAAAACGAACCTGTGCCCCGCTTATAATATGGAAAAAATTATTAAAATAGACGACTTTTCGTTTCCATACAGTTTATAAATTTAAGTGGTTGGCAGCTTAATTTTTATTGAATTCGAAGTAAAAATTGCTTTTATTCGGATAAAAATGTAAAATACATTCAACTTTAATAAACCAAAAACATCAAAAAAAAATAATTTTTTGGATTATTGGATTTTATTCAAAAATAAATAATCTATTGTCTTATTAAAGATCCCCGTCAATAAAGAATAGACCTACGAGAATCGCTTTTTGAGCATTCCACACTGTTTTTACAGTTTACGTCCTCACAAATGTCTGATGTTTTAAGGAATATAAAGTCTAAAGACGAGATGTCAGTTTGGTATTATTTTCTTCATGACTCAGTTAACAAAAAACCAAAATGTAAAAAATGCAATACTAATATCCTGTAGTGATGACACAACTGCACCACAACAGTCCCACCTCCGAACTCTACACATTATTAATTTATCGAAACGAAGAACTGAAGTACCTGCAGAATCTAAGCAAGTGTCATTAGCATCTTCTTCGAAAAAATCAGTACTTACCATTGCCAGCCTTTTTCCTTCTAAAACTAAAGATACCTAACAGACATAAATTTGTTATTTAGTTGCATTGTACATCAGAAACACTTCATCGTATGTTATTTATGCAATATAAGACATTGATTTCGAAGTCTCAAAATACTATACAAATTTGGATGGTTAATTACACTCTTGAAATTAAGGAGATAGTAAACCATGAGATTAACCAAATAAAAATGGATCGGAAAAGATTTTCAATATCAATCGACGAATGGACTTCCATATCCAACCGAAGATGTCTAAATATTATTCTTCATGGCGGAAGTAATTTTTAGAATTTAGGGATACACCGAGCGTATGGTCATATGAATGCGGAAAAGCTTGTTGATCTACTGAGCTCAGAATTTAACAAGTTCAACCTATCGCTGGATAACAACATTATATTATAACAGACGGTGCAGTTGTAATGGGTCGTATGTGTGAATCGGCAAACAGCTTTGTTTAACCCATGGAATTCAATTGACAGTCCTTATTGTTTTATACAGTAATATAAGTGTTACATCTAACAAGAACGACATTAATAACGAATGTAATGACGAAGACGATGTATTTCTCGATATCGACTATGAAAATACAGAAAAGTGAACGATGACTGTTTCACTTTTCTTGGCTATGACTCTCTTGATCTGAATTTGGATTATTACTTTCTTATCAATTGTGTCAGAAAAGCCATTAAATTGTTTTAGCGATCACCAACCAAAAATTATGAAATTTTGCAAAAATACGTGCAAAACGAATTTCATCAAAATTTGCATTTAATCATTGATTGTAAAACCAGATGGCATAGTTTGCTCGATATGGTAGAGAGATTTGTGTTGCTAAAATCATGCATCGCCAAAAGTTTGATAGACATTAAATCTGATACTAACTTCTCTGTAGAAGAGTTTAATTGTCTCATGGATCTAGTACATGTTTTATATCCAGTAAAAATCAGTGTTAAAACTCTATGTCGAATCAATTAAAATCTACTCTCTGCTGATACAACAATAGAGTATTGCAGGTACTTCAGTTCTTCGTTTAGATGAAACAAAACATCACAATTAAGCAAGAATATGCAGAGTGCTGTTATTTTACAAGTAGAGAAACGACGAATCATTTTGAGTGACATTTTGCAGTATTTGCATCAAGGATATATCAGAAATGTTATGAGAAATATTTTAAATTGTTTGAATGTGTGAATGTATTGATGTTGTATATTGATTTGAGTATACTGAACTTTAGTATATACTTTGAGTATAACTTTAAATTTGAGTATGTGATTCTCCCACCCAGATGGAAATTGTTATTTTTTAAATTTAAAGTGAATGACTATTCGAACATAATTAAAATAATAATTTGATAAGTTAATATTTTTTAAAATAATAATTTAAATTAATGATTGTGTAATCACTTACGTAAGTCTAATCGAAAACTCTTAACAAATTAACGGATAACATCAAATAGTAGGTGGACATGAAACAGTAGGTGTAATGAAGTTTTCAAAAAATTTTCCACCTACTATTAAAATAGTAGGTGGAATCAAATAGTAGGTGTATCGTTTTTAAAGCAATTTATAAAAAAATATTTTTAAAAATGAAAAAAGAACTTTATAAAAATTCATGCGCATGGGATGAATTGTCCATTAATAACATTCGAAGGTCGATTAATGCAGCAGGCTTTTCTGCCAATTGTTTAGAATGGCATATTTCGAAACATGATGTGTATGGTGAACGTTTTGT
>MQRK01238346.1:29954-42309 GCA_001938485.1 Girardia tigrina | reverse complement strand
CAGTAGACATCAACTAAATATTCAGTTAGAACGATCCGATCGAGAGAAAATATTTCAATAATTCCAAATAGTTCTCTCTCGTATGTGATTTTTTTAGTGTTATATTTGTTTATTTATATCCTGTAAAAATAAAAGTATATATATATATATATTAAAAATGAAAATATATATTTATTTATCTTTATTGTTTTATGTTAAAGGAGTTAATTGAAACACGTTTTCAGTTAGCTCTTTTACACATACCATTAAAAACAATCAGACTGAAATGAAATTTATTTTTTATTTCAAACAACCTAAAGCAGCATTATTAACCAAGAAATTTCCCTGTACATATATGTATTTGTTATAACACACAATAAAACCCTAAGGACTTTATCATATCGCTCCGGTGGTTTGTTGGTAAAAATAATTGTACTGTATCCTTCCAATATTCTTTTTCAAAGAAATAGATGATGGATGGGATTAAGGCAGGAAAAAAAATTATATGTGTATATATTTGTGTATATATATTTAGTTGAAGTTGATTAAAAGATAATTGAAAATACTTTTTAAGGAATTTTGCGTTGTATAAAAATATGTGAATACAAGGCAAAATTCCAATATAAAAATCAGTTTTAAAAAATAAAAAAAATGTTTGCTGTTTAACTGCATCAATGTAGAGAAACGGCTGTAGATTTTAAAATTTGGTCAATAAAAGTTTTCAATTATCGAGACTATTTTTTAATAAATATGATAATAAATTATTATTCATTCGCATTATTTATTCCGAAAACCATGGAGTGTTTCCGCGCTCGGTAAACCGGAAGACAGTGGTTTTCATCGGTCAAGTTTAAAGAGCCTGCCGAATAAAGAATATTTAACGGCCCTCCTTATGACCATAAATCTTGATTGGGCCGTTACGGCTTGTCAGAAAGCGCTTCCGAATGAAAGCAAGAATACAGCTTGCAGCGGTGTTCAAATTTTTATGTCGACGACGAGAGCATGCCGCTGCAATAAAAGCGAGATTATTAGCAGTATTATCCGTAACAGTAAATTAATGAAAAACAATGGTAGCAGAACGTGGTTCCCGGTGGAAACTGGGACCACGACAAGGTATTAATATCGATTCTTATCAAAAACATTAAATCCTTAACATTTTTTTATAAAACTGTTTTAAATCATTTATAATT
This sequence comes from Girardia tigrina, assembly GCA_001938485.1. Taxonomy (NCBI): domain Eukaryota; kingdom Metazoa; phylum Platyhelminthes; order Tricladida; family Dugesiidae; genus Girardia; species Girardia tigrina. Next base: position 41,140 of record MQRK01238346.1, on the reverse strand, counting down.
CATTTGTATTGTTATTTTGAAAAATGTAATTTTACTTTTGTGTAATTTTAAAGTCAGAAAAATAATTTGTTGGACATGACATGAGGAAGGTCATGTTAGAAGAGAATGTCTGAACGTTAAGTGTAGCCACTGTCAAAGAAGAGGATACCTACGAACACAATGTTATGAAAATCCAAATAGGTTTAAAGAACGTGACCAACAAAATGGGACAATAATAGAAATCATTGGAATGACAGGAGAAATTATTCTAATCACAGATATAGAGAACGAACGGCATATATGAATAAGAAACAACACTTGGCGGAGTTAGACGACAGGGATGATGAAATGGACAGGAGATCGGAAATGTCTGATAGAAGAGAAAAGAATACAGCAAGAGATTATTCTACATGTGAAAGAAGATCCGGAGACGAACAGGAAAATGAGGACGCACGATCACAAGGAGAGGTAATCAGTGTGCTTCATTAGAAAACCAATGTAAATGTATGTTTGATTGTATGTATGAATGTGTGTGTGATTGTATGTTTGATTTTACGTATGAAAATATTCCTTAAGAGGTGTGCAAACTTGAATGGGAAGATATTGTAAATCGAAAACAGTGTAATAGTATGACAACTCAAGATGATAAGAAACTAAATGATAAAACGGAAATACTGAAGATATCAAAGTTTAAGATAAATTATAAAGAACTGAAATTACGTCCAAGTGTGAATTTTTACGTGAACGATAGGAAAGTTTATTGTCTTTTGGACACTGGAGCAAGAGTAAATGTAATTAAAGCGGAGATAATTAAAAACATGAAAGATATTAAAATAAGAGAAACGAAAAAACGTATCCTTTGCGCAAATGATTCAGAACTGATCAATTATAGAATCGTTCAATTAAATTTGGCTATTGGGGGAACACAAAAGTTAATAGAGTTTTATGTGGTCAAAGAACTAAACCCCGAAATGATCGCAGGTATAGATTTCTTGGCTAAATTCGGAATAAAACTGAAAAGAAATATACCTCGAGGTGTGAAAATATTGGTGATTAGAGACAACCCTTCAGTTGAGGACAGACTAAGCAGAATAATGGATAAATTTAACAAGCAAATTTACCGGCAATTAATGAAGATTATAGCAAATTATAAATCAGTATTCATGGCTGATAAGTGGGATATTGGGAAAACATCATTGACAAAACACAGAATAGAAACACATGGGGATCCAATACTAGTGTAGCTCAAAAGTGTAGCTCACCATGAAATTTACCATTAGTATGTGTGTGGAAGAAGGAAAAAAAAGATATTCGAGTGAGTGTAGACTTTCGCCAGTTGAATAAAATTACCGTCAGACCAGCGTTTCCTATGCCAGATGTAGATGACCTGCTGAACACACTGAATGGTGCGCAATATTTTAGTACAATCAATCTTGGAAACGCTACTACCAAGTCGAGTTGGAAGAAGAATCAAAGATTAAAATAGCATTATCAACAAAGAACGGACAGTATTGTTTCAAAAGAAAGCCGTTCGGAATAGCAGCAGCCCCAGCAACTTTCCAAGAGTTAATGGTCAACGTCCTATGAGATTTAAACTGGAAAGAGGCAGTAGTATATTTCGACGATATTTTGGTTTTAGCAAAAAATAAAGAAGAGCATATGCAACGAAGAAAACATGTTCTGGAAAAAATTAGGGAAACAGGTTTAAGAATTAACCCAGAAAAGTGCCAATTTTTAACAGAAAGAACAAAATTTTTAGGATATATTGACAGTAAGAATGTTATAGAAACTGATCAAACAAAGATTGAGGCCATTAAAAAAATTCAGAACCCATCATGTATCAAACATTTGAGAAGTTTATTTGTTTAACAAATTACTACAGAAAATTTTAAAAGATTACGCAAAATACTCAAAAGTATTGGAGGGTTTGTGTGGTAAGAATAAAGACAAGAAAATAATATGGACTGAAGAATGCGAGGAAGCTTTTCGAAAATTGAAAGAAAAAATTATTGATTTTGAGAAGGATACAGATGCAAAGCTTCGATACAATCGGGGCAGTATTATCACAGAAGGACACGTATGGTAGAAAGAGAGTGATCGCATATGGATCACATAAAATGAACAAACACGAACTTGAATATTGTGTTACAAGGAAAGAGTTGCTGGCAATTTATTATTTTACGCAAAATTTTAAACACTTCTTATACGGTAAAAGATTTTTACTAAGAACTGATCATAAAGCTATTACATTCATGTTGAATACGAAAAACCCAATAGCACCGCAATTTCAAACGTGGATAAATTTTCCAAGTAGTCTGGGTATCAGAATGGAATATCGGAAAGGAGGAAAACACTCAAATGCAGATGCAATGTCGAGAAATTCTTGTAAATTATGTTGTCAGTGTCAAGCAATGCACAAAGAAGCTAAGAAAGGAAAGATCAAAATAAGAATCTTGGCTTTAGACGAAGAATCAAAAGGGTTCAAGTGGTAGAAAGAGAATGACGAAATAAATCAGATCAGAGAAGATATTAGAATGGGAAGAACAAAGAAATGGATACTGAAAGACAATATTGTGACAACAATAGATAATAAATATTGGATTCCGAGAACCACAAGGACAGAATTCGTGGAAGACGCTCACAAGATGCTGTGCAATGCTGGTAGTAAAAATGTTTATAACTATTTGAAAGATGACTTTGATATGGTTAATATGAGAGAGATAATTGAGGAAATTGTAAATGTTGCATAAACTGTCAAAAGAGAAAGGCTTTAACCACAAAAATGAAAGAAAGTTTTATTAAACAATTTGCTGATGAACCATTTCATAAAGTGTTATGCTCATTATGTGTATTTTTTAATAATGTTATATGTTGAATTAATGAAATGGCCCGTGGCCCGTAAAGAAATGCCGCAAACACAGAAGAGCGCCCGACCCGGTACGGGCTCCATCCTAGGCAATTGGTTTCAATTACGATTTTTTTAATTGAACTGAATTGCGGTAACTTTGAGCGTGTAGATTTTTGATTGAAAAATAAAACTTTGTCATCGGCTACGACTTATCAAGCTATCGCGGCAATGAACCTGATTAAATTAACGGACGCAGTTCGAACGTATGATGGCTGCGGCGATTTCGCGATTTGGTGTCGAAAGTTTGAAGCCGCAATGGTGGTCTGTGACATCGAGAAAACGGCGGCGCTAACGATGCTCTTGGACGTGCGCGTGTTTGATCTTTTTTCGGGGTTGATGAGCGAGAACCAATGAAGCTATGATGCGGTAAAGGCCGCACTTTCAGAAGCATTCGGGCCCTATCTGCAAGAGGCGTTCGATGTTTTATGTTTCCCATAGTTTACGTGGATCTCTTTTGGTGCTCCAAATTTTAATATCCATTTCTGTAATATCATTTGTACTATTGTCTCTTCATCTTGTCTTTTAATTGCTGTCAAGCTTACATATTTACTGAAATGGTCAATTATTCCCAAGATGTATTTTTCTTTTCTTACTGTCTCATTCCATGGTCCGCAGATATCTATATAAACTTTCTCAAATATTTCTGACGTTGTTATTTTTATGTTTTCTTCCTTTGTCTTTGCCTTTCCATTTCCTGGACTTCATCCACTTTTTTGATGACATTTTTTACTTCTTTTATTTCTTTTACCTCTCTAAACTTGATCTCTTTCTTCGCATTGCTGTACTTCGATCCATGAATTAGATGATTCTTTTCAATTTTTTCTTTCGACCAATTATGTTTTGCTAATTTTGCTGCAAGTTTCTTTGCTTTTGCAAAGTATTCTTCCGCTGATTCATTCGTCCTTTCGAAATTTACAGCCTCCATCAGATCCTCCATCAGAGAGCTTTTCTTTTGAAAAGCTTCTCGTAACCCAGCTTCATATCCCTTTGTCTAGACCGATAAATTCTCGTAGATAGGTACAAGTTCATGAGAAAGCAATCCAATTATCAAAATCTCGTGTATGCTTTCTGGTGTTTTAGCCAGGTTAAAATACCTTGATCATGCTTCTATAAATGTTTCAATATCGTCTTCTTTCCGATATTTTTCCGGTAGAAGTCTAGCAATCAACTGATCCGAGTTGCTGGCTATGGTCGACATATTAGGTTCGTGATTAAAATTCGAAGTCATAATTTTGTAAACTTTATTTCTACTACAATTTTCATTATTAAAACAAATTTATGAGGAACAATATTTGTTTCGCGATGGGCTTTTTTTAAAAAAAAATATTTGATTTCCTCTAATAAATGTCGGCTCTCAATTGTAATATTGTCGCTCCGATTTCCACTCATTAGATGAATTTGATAATCGCCTTAATGGAATTCATCGTTAAAAAATTCTTCAAAAGAAAGAAAGCGAAGAAACAGAGAAAGTAACAATAATGGAAAATGATCAAACAACATCGAAAATAATGTTAATTAGAAGAAACTAAATTGTAAATGATTTTTTTTGATTTATTATTAACAAAATTATTATTTTCATTGTTTGTATTTGTCTTTGAAAAGTACAATGGGTTTTTATAACCATTAATGTTGATTTAAAAATATAAAAGATTCAAAATTTGTATAAAAAGGAAATCAATTTGAACTTTTTTTAATGTAAAAATTTGTCGATTTTACAACGGTTAAATGATGAATAAAACTGATCTTTTTTACTATGTACATAACTCGATCAAACAAAATATGAATTTCGGTTTGAAAAGAATTGATGTCATCAATTCGAACTTCTTTATATTGATTGTCATTTTGTTTTAATTCACGAAAAAAATCATGTACTTTTGTTTGCCGTAATGTTTAATGGTTGAATGCAATTTTCTCTTCAAATAAAAACTAATCTCGATTCAATTCAAAATGTTTAAAAAAGAACGATTTATAAATAGTTTTCCGAACAAATATGTGATAATTACCGGATTCGTTTCTTCGTGGATTTTATATTACAATCATTTGAATTTCTTAGGCATTTTGATATTAACTGTCATCATATTCTTGTTGTATATCAATGAAAAATTGATTGGATCTAATGAACCGCAAGTTATTCCTAAAATAAATACCAAAACCGGTGAAAGTGCCGAATGGCTCAATACTCTCATTCAACGATGGTGGATTTTTTCCATTTCTGGATCGGAGAATTACTTTCAAAAAAAAATCAATAAAATTCTTAAAACACGCACGCCTGATTTCTTCGCTTCAGTAGTAAAACCGCGAATAGACAAAAATTCAAATTGTTTCTGTAATATCAATATCAAATATATAATTTATCGAATTCTCGAAACGATGATGGAAAATAACAGTCACAATAATCCAAAATTTTTTGAGGTGGTTCACAGTAGTTATCCTGCGCCCCCGCGTCCCGCAACCCACCCCCCCGTCGCCGGCCCGCGGCGGCCGCCTCACTGCACCCACTCTTGCACCATCAATATTATAATTACATAATCCAGATCTCAAAATTCTAAATATAAATAATAATATCGATGTATAAATGTATATATGTTATTTTCTTCAATTTTGCATAAATTTTATTTTGTTTCTGTTTTATTATTTTTTTACAATGTTTATAAATTTAGATCTTTAGAAATATTTTAATGGACATATCCTGTAAAAATTCAATTCCTAAATAATTTTCTTTAATTTTAAATCATTCCATTTTAAATTATTCTTTTAATAAAACTTCCCGTGTACAATAAACATTCTAATTTTATTTTAAATAGTGTTACAAAATATATCAAAATCTTCTTTACAATATTTTTTAACTTCGAAGATGATATTTTAATTGTGAATTTTTATAAAAATTTGTCTCAATTTAATTAAAATATTATCATTACTCTAAAATTTTTACAAAAATTATTTCAATTTAATTAGTAGAAATATTACCTATAAAATATATATTTTATAAAATCTTATTTATTTTAATTAGTAAAAAATATTATCTATAAACTTAAATTTTTTATTTAAAAGATTATTTCATTTTAATTAGTCGAACATTATTTTTAATTTATCTAAAATATATATATGATTTTTAAAAAATATCAAAAATTTAAAGTTCACCAAAAGTAACCCCAACACCGGTAATACCGGTTTCGGTAATACCGGTATTGCAAATCTTACATATAACAGATGGTAAGAAAATCTCAGGAAGAAAGAAGCAACAAGTAAAAGAATGCCTTTTTGAGAAACTACCTCCTTTGATGATTTTTAAAAGATAATTCTGCAGGAGAACGCTCAACTCAAGATGAAAGATAGGATCGACTCAATAATAGATTAGAAGACATGTCAAAACTCATCAGACCGTGGAAAAAACTGTTTCAGTGTTTATATGAATCTTGTTTCAGGGAATTTGCGGAGCAGACAGAATTGCATCGACACGAAAAACAAAATCATAGACTAAGTATCCCTCTAGAAGAAGAGCCGGATCGCTATCTATTTCGAAAGAACTACAAAACCAAAGTCTAGCTCATCAGACATCTCAAAATTGGACCCATAATCGATGAAGAACAATTAGTCCAAATATTTCCGAGCAGAATCAATCAGTCTAGGCAATCAGAATAAAGGAATCAACCACTGAACACGATACCAGAAGACAACGCAATTCAAATACCAATCGTCGATCCGAATGCTGCTGCGACAGGGATAGTCATAAGCGAGTCCCTTAGAAACCCATCTGGACTACCACCCAACAGATTTAACTCGCAGATATATGAAGTCCTCGTAAACAACCAAAGTGATGCAGAATCATTAGTCTTTCTCAAGGGATTGCCAAAGCAAAAGGTTAACGTTTTCGTAGGAGGCCTATCGAGTAACTTTTAGACTTATTTGGTTTAGGTGGACCATCTAAACATACTATATGCTCAATACCATTCTTGAAAGAGATTGGAAGCCCAATAAGTTAACTAAATTATTATATGACGATAGAAATTCAAAATCATTATTTAAAAACCTAACAAAAGATACTTATGATAAATTAATTCACAAAAAAAGATAAAAAAATCACTGAGCTTCAAGATTTATATATGTGATTTCGATTAGTTCGTATTTATCTGTGATAAAGATTTAATTGAATTACTTGATCGAAAATTTGTTAAGTTTTATAAAATTAAAAATTGTTTTTGTTTTGACGAATTTGGTTTTATTTAATATTTTTTATCATGTTTCATGAATTATGAACGGTTAAATATAAGTAAAGGTTAAATATAAAGTAATGACGTCGACACTGAATCAAAATAATTTATTTTTCAAATTATCGCATCAAACATCGAATACGAAAATGATGAATTCTGCTAAGTCGAACCTGAGTTCGTTGAACTTTTTATGTGTAAAAAATTTGTTGATGCAAAATATGTGAACGGCGCAGTTTTTGGGGATAAATTCTGTGAGAAGTGGTTGCAACATCAATATCAGAATTCATTTTTTAACACAAAAATTTATTAATATAACAACAATTCACATATTTAAACAAATTTTTCTGTTAATTCAATTATCTCGCCACAAATTAATCTAATAAATTCTTTTCGATTCAATTTTTAAAATCCTGAAAATTTATTAAATAATTTTCACATTAAAACTAAAAATTTATTTTAAAATTTATTTAAAATTGTTTCATAACTTCTGTTAAAACATTGTGATCGGGCAGTTTTCGGCCGTGTACTAGTGCTAGTAACGGGTGATTTTTCGCGTAATTTCGCGCTAACGTAGACCTCTAGAAAAATTGCGATAACTTCAAAAATATTTGTTTGATTTCAATAATTCTTTTTGCAAATTATTTATTTTATTTTATTATATTTAGAAATGTATTCTTCATCGTTAAACTAGTGCAGAATTTCACATAAAGTAGGAAAGTTTTGAAAAAAATCATATTTTTTTTACATAACATCCTTTATTTTACAAATTATACACAAAAATCTATGTACTCGATATTTAGCTTTTAGCAACGTCTGACTACCAAAGAGTAGTGAAATAAACTAAAAAAAATTATTATTCTTCGTCTTAGTGTTGCATGTAGACCGTTATATGTACCGTTATCTTCGACTATTTTTGTGATGAATAACACTACCTCGGTACCCATCGTACACCCCATCTATTGTTCTCAAAAGGTTTTTACCTGCATGGCTACAACCCTACAAACGCTATATAGCGAAAACTCTAGTATATTGGAACCCGTATTTTAACGCGACCCGCACTCCACTAACAACCTATCAAAAACGTATAAATACGTGATCCGCTCTCTAGCATTAATTTGCTAAAAACGTATTAATGCGTGATCCGATTACAATGTGTTAAAAAATATAAATTGTTATAACTGTAAAAATATTTTTATATATGTTGGGAGCGTGGTTGAGTTCATAAAATTTTTGAATTTACAATCTTATCAAATTATTAATGAAACAATTAAATTCCGTAAAAATTGTTATAGATTTGTTAAAATAAGATTTTCAGAAATTTTAAGGTAAAAAATTTATATAAGAAATAAAATAAATTTTACGGTTGTTTTATTAAAAGATTTATTATAAAGATTTATTAAAAAGATTTATTAAAAGATTTATTATAAAAAAAAGTTAATTTCAAATCTGATGAAAATATTTAATTGAAATAAAATCAAAAGTGATATTTAATATTTGTTTTTGCGAAATGTAAGTAAACTCAACTATTTTTTGTAACTTTTAAATCGAAGTGAATTAAAAATGTAATTATAAATTTTTTGGAAATTGTAATTGGAATCAAAAAATAATTATAAAACAATTAAATCGACTTAAATGAAAAATGTGATTTTATTTTTATTTTGGAAAACGTAATTATTAAGGGAAATATAATTTTATTTTTCTGAAAAAAGGGGTTATTTAAAAATTGTTAAATTAAACGAAATTTTGATTTTAAATTCTATTTTCAAAATATCATTTTATTAAATATATTATGAAAACGAAATGAAAAATGCAATTGTATAGAATTGGGAAATTTAATTGAGAAACAGGTAAATTTAAAGGTACAATAAAATTGAAATTTAATAAAAGACGCAACAAAATCTTTGTGACAAAATTTTAATTCACGTTATAATTTTTTATTAAAAAAGTATAGAATTTTAATTCGTAAAAAATACAATAACCATATTTATATTTATATCAATTCTTATTTATAATGATTTGTGTAAAAAGAAAGTGCAAAATATTTATTTAAAAAAAATATTTGTTTAAAAAACTCAAATTGGGGTAGAAATAAAGTTTTGTTAATGATAATGTCTTTTGATCAAGAACCCAATAATTTATAAATAAATATTTAATATTTAATGGTTTTCTTATCATTTTTAATTTTAAGATATTAAATAGATACATTAAAAAGATATTTTTTATTTTTAAATAGATTGTGAGGGATAATTTGGAATGTTGTAAGTTTGTTGTTTGTATGCTGTTTAGATTTATGACTCTCCTACTCAGATGGGATTGATATGTTTATTGATTGATTATTTGAATCTAATGAAATTAATTTAATGATATTAATTTTAAGTACTAATTAATTAAAGTTTGATAATTATGAATTTTAATAATATTTTTAGTAAAGGATTTTAACTTATTAAATGTAATATATTTTAAAAATTAATGTTTATTTAAAAAATTATGTAATGACTTTTATCCAATAAAAATTATAAGAAATTAAAATTTATTATTCATCTTTCCCGTTTGTTGTTTTTTTAGATTTGAATATATTAACAAAAAAACTATATCAATCAAAGAAAGATGACCAATGAAAAATGTCGTGAAGAAACAATGTGTGTTGTCAATAAATGTTTGAATTCAAATTGTGATGCTGTTAATATGGTGACCACGGCTCATGTGACAACGAACATTATGGGATGTGAAAAATTCAATGGATCAGAATCGGATTTGGAAAATTTCATTGATAATTTCGAACGCTATTCCGACATTATGGGTATAGCAGAAGAGAGGAAAATAGTGATGGTGACTGTGTTTATGACACCGTCGGCAATAAAAAAATATTCAGAGATAGACTGTAAAAATTACAAAGAAAAATTGAAGGCTGCATTTACTAAAGAAAAATCCATTCTGGATACAATGAAGGAGTTGGTAAACTTACGGTGGTGATCCTCCAACCCAGAAGAAACATACAAAAAAGCAGAAGAACTTGTGAATATACTAACCAAAGAAAAATTGTCTAAAAAAGAACTACTCAACCTTGCCTGTTTAAATACAGTTGACAGTTATGAAATCAAAAAAGAATTAAAACTGAGAGGAACAACTGAAACCAAAGATATAAAAAGTGTAGTTACCAATATGTACGAACTACGTAAAATGGAAAGTGAAAAAACAGTGGCAGCATATACGACGGTAAATAAACAAGATAATTTGAAAACCGTAACTAGACGCAAAGCTGTACAAAACGAAAGAACCCCGCATAGGCATTACGAACACAACAATAGGAACCAAGGAAATAATGGATTCAACCCGAAAAACAATTATTACAGAACTGTAAAATGTTGTGCATGTCAAGAAGAAGGCCACATAAGAAGAAATTGCCCAAATGTGAAGTGTACTCACTGCAACAGAAATGGCCATTATAGAAATCAATGTTATCTCAACAAGAATAGATTTAAGGAAAGAGAACAGTACAGTAGAAACAGCGATTGGAAGAAAAAAATAATGCAGGATACCATAATAGACCTCAAAATCGTCAATACCCAGTTGCGGAAATTGATGAATGCAATGACGACAGCGAATACAAAGAGACTAGATCAAATCAAGGAAAGTTAACTAAAAGGGTCTTCCCAGATAAGAGACAAAGGTATTAGATTGAGACAAATTAGATTGATGGAAAGAAGAATGTGAAGGAAACTATTTTAGTAGTAAAATGGAAGAAAAAAGAAGCAAAACGAAGAATGAAGAAATTTTAAAAATAACAAAGCTTAACATTAAATATGACAAACTGGATGGTAGACCAAGTATAGACTTTTACATTAAAGATAGAGAAGTACACTGTCTTTTAGACACCGGCGCTAGAGTAAATATGATTGAATTAAGTTTAATTAAAAACATACCAAATATTAGGATTAGAGAATCGAAAAGAATGCCTTTCGAATAGCAGCCGCTCCGGCCACCTTTCAAGAACTAATGGTAAAAATTCTTGGGGAATTAAACTGGAAGGAAGCAGTCGTATATTTAGATGATATCTTGATATTTTCTAAAGATAAGAACGAACATCT
>MQRK01238346.1:14362-29834 GCA_001938485.1 Girardia tigrina | reverse complement strand
TAAGTAAAGATGGTATAGAAACTGATAAAACAAAGATTGATGCGATTAACAAGTTTCAAAACCCATCATGTATTAAACATCTAAGGAGTTTCTTGGGTTTGACAAATTATTACAGAAAATTCATAAAAGATTATACAAGATATTCGAAAGTTTTAGAAGGCCTGTGTGGCAATAACAAGGATAAGAAAATAATATGGACAAAAGAATGTGACGACGCTTTTCAGAAATTAAAAGAAAGAATGGTTCAAACTCCAATCTTGGCGTATCCAGACTTCGATAAAGAATTTATATTGGACACAGGTGCAAGTTTCGATACGATTGGAGCAGTACTGTCACAATAAGACTCGAGTGGAAGAGAAAGAGTTATTGCATATGGTTCTCATAAGATGAATAAACATGAACTTGGTTATTGCATTACCAGAAAAGAATTACTAGTGATATATTATTTCACTCAGCATTTTAAGCATTTCTTATATGGGAAAAGATTCTTGTTGCGAACAGACCACAAAGCTATTACGTTTATGATGACCACAAGGAACCCAATAACACCGCAATTTCAGACATGGATAAATTTTCTCAGCGGTCTTGATATGAGAATGGAATACAGGAAAGGTGAAAGACATTTAAATGCAGATGCTATGTCGAGAAACTCTTGCGAATTATGTAGTCAATGCCAAACAACACATGAAAAAGCGAAGAAAGGAAAGATTAAAACTCGAATTCTAGCGTTTCACGAAGAACCAAATAATTTCAAATAGCAGAATGACAATGAAGAAATCGAACAAATCAAAAAAGATTTGAAACAAAGATTTGAAAATTGTTGTGAAGAAACTGTTTTTGTTGTCAATAAATGTTTGCATTCAAATTGTGATGTTGTTAATATAGATATTTAATTTTTTATGATTTTCTTTTATTATATCATTTTTAATTTTTAAAATAATTAAAAAACACATTAAAAGCATAATTTATTTTTAAATACGTATTTGATTTTTTAATAGTTGTTTTTTTTATCATTTTTAATTTTAAAATATTTAATAAGCATATTATCATTAAAATATTTTACCTTTTAAATTAAAAAAATAATAAATTATTCTGGCGAGATGCAAATTTAAATTAAGCCCTCATAAGTTCAAAATCGTGAATTCTCCCAGACCCAGAGACCTCACTCCTACGCCCGCTCTGTTAACACTATTTACGTATTGAATATGAAAATTAGAAAACTTTTTATATTCAAATAAGAACACAATTCTTAGGATGAAATAGTTCATCATTTACTAAAGTAACTTGCTGGACCAAAAAAAATAATCTTAACATTTTTCTGTGGTAAAACATTCGTTGATTTATGAACCTGATCAATTTACATACATTTCTAAAGCATTTTCTTCCGAATTAAATTGTCAGTTATTAATTAATGTGTTCAAAACACTACAGAATAATAATATAATACTCTAAAATTATATTTATGTAAAAGAAAGGATCTTAAATTGATTAAACTCAGTAAAGCCCAACATGAAATCTCCAATCAGTTACTAAAGGAACAATAAATAATCTATAAATAATAATGTCCACTTCAAATAACAAATAATTGGAAACTCTTTTGTCGCAAGTAGGTCTATTGTTTTATATTTTTTCAGTTAATAAATAATATATGTTGATATTTTTTTTACTTTTTTTACGATAAACATTTAGGATCATAAGAATTATAAATAAATATTTCTATTATATAAATTTTTTCACTTTATTTTGAATTTTTTTTATCAAATAATGATAATAATAATTGTGAGGAATATTTTAAATTTTGTATGTTAAATTTTTGTATGTTGAGTTTAGTATTTGGAAATGTGTTTCTGCCACCCAGATGGAAAATTGATATTTTGAATGTTCGCGATGAATGTTCGATCATAGTTTGTACATTAAGTTACAACATAATATATTAAAAAAACTTTTAAAATATTAACCCTTTCTCTCGCAGTTTTGTTTTACAACCACATTAAGTTTATTAACTGAGAAATTTTAAGCAACAGAAATTCAATTTTAGTGTTGTTCTACAACAACATTGCGAATATTTATATTGATTTAGAAAAACTTGAATGAATTAATTTTATGTTTTCACGCTTGGAGTGTAATTAAAAATAACATGTAAACTTAATGTTGTTGTAAAACAACACTGCGAGAGAAAGGGTTAAATCGTTTAAAATTTGAATATTAAAATTTAAATAAAGTAAATAACTTTAACTCATTTTTAAATTAATTAAATAAATGTTTTTCTTTAAATAAAATCATTTTTATTAAGAACATTTAATCAAGTCTCGTTTGAATCTTTATTGAAATTACATTTGGAGTCATTTTGACTCTCAGAAAGTCTTTCATCGTTTGTCATCGTTCTAATTGGTTTTCTTATTTCTATTTTTAATCATGATTATTCGAACAATTTTTCTAAGTCATTTTTTAAAATATTTAACCTCTAAAAAATATTAATTAATAATATTAATTTTTATCATTTTTCAATAAATCCCAAAATAATAAAAATGTCATCAAATTATTAAAAATGCATTTAACTTAAATTTTACTAAAAATTATTGAACTTAATTTTAATTCTGAAATTAAAGATATGAACTTATAAAATGATTATTTTAATTATGTTCGAATAGTCAATCACTTTAAATTTAATACAAAATACCAATTTCCATCTGGGTGGGAGAATCAACATGCATACTTAAATCAACATACTACATCCATACATTTACACATTCAAACAATTTAAAATATTCCTCAAAATTTTTAAGACAAAATTAATATGTAGATAAAATTATTACTAAAATTATAAAATTAGAACTTTAAAAATAAAATCTGAAAATAATGAAAATTTGTTCAAATAATTTTTTATTAAAAAACATTAACAAAAATTTATCAATTTAGAACGATGTCAAATTATGAAAGCTTGGCTTTGAGTTGTTCAAAAAACAATTCAAATAGTATTGAAAATAAATGTTCGAAAACCCATATTGATGTTCTAAATAAATGTAATCCAAAGAAAATCGAGGTAGATTGTTTGAACAGTATATTTGAGGCGATGTGAGACCTATAAAAAGAAAAAATGTGGAAACTGATACAAGAATTTTAGGAATTGTTCGAAATTATTCAAAAAGAGATACAATTGAATTTCTTCGTAGACTAGTGCATAAATTTTTAATGGAATAAAGAGTTTTAATTGTCCGGCGACTAAACGTCCTGCTTCCTTCAGGAACAACACCGATGAAAACATACTGCTCACGCCGATGCTCAAAAACGGTGTGTCCAGGACACTTAGAAAGTTAGTAGAACAATCATAGACACACAAATGGCTAAAGTAGAGCAGTGCCGGGAGATTTGTAACGGGTAGACCTACAAATAATGGTCCCAGGGCAGAACACTCTGTAACTCATAGATGCCAAGTGTCCATATGACACGCAGAAAAATATTGAACAAAGCAATACGAAGAACTTGGATCACTACAAGTACTTGGCTATTGCATGTATTAGGTTGTCCTAAAAGTTCCCGGTCAATAATGAAAATATATTTTTTTTCAAATTTGTTTTTGGAATTATTTATTTGATATTGATATACATCGATTTATTTATTGTATTATATGGACTTCGAAATTACAAAGCTTGAAATTCTTGTGTTGCTGCGTCACTATTGGAAGACAGGCTTGACAGCACGAGATGCTGCCAAGGCAATTTGCAAAGTTGAAGGTGCACGATGACTTGGATAACGATGACTTGAAAGCACAGTTGGACATGAAGCCTTCGTAAAGCATTCGCGATTTTGCATTCAAGCTTGGAGTTGGCAAGGCGACCATACATTGACATTCGAAGCAGCTTGACTTTTTACACAAGAAACCACGTCAAGATCCACACAAACTCACCAAAGCACAGGCCGATAAAAAAGTCCAAATTTGCCGACAACTGATACAGAATTCACGAGATGACCGCTTTTGGAAACGAGAAATGGTTCTACTTGGTCAACCACAACAGAGACAAGCGATGGGTTCCACCGGGTCAAGCAACACCATCAGTTCCAAAACAAGATCGATTTAGCTTTAAAATCATGTTGTGCGTGTGGTGGAACTTTAACGAAGTCGTGCACTTTGAGTTGGTTCCGAACGGCCAGGGCCAACAATACATACCTCTATTGTCAACAGCTGGACCGTGTCTAAGAGAAGCTCAAGGAGAAGTACCCTGCCTTAATCAACCGAAAACGTTCACTGCTTCACAAAGACTGTATGCCAAGCTGCATATCACAAAGAAGACCACGGGCAGGTTCCAATAGTTGGATGAAGTTGAAATCCTTCCACATCCTGCTTACAGCCCTAATTGAGATCCATCCGACAATGGCCTCTTCTGATCCATGCAACACGTCTTGAAAAGCCGCCGATTTGAAGCATTCGATGATGTTGAACAAGCTTGTCAAGAGTTCTTCAATTCGAAGCAGCCGGAAAAGAAAAACAAGATCCGAAAGCTTGCAGACCGTTGGCAGAAAGTAATCGAAAAAGATGGACTGTACTCTGATCATTAATTGTTGTTTATTTAAAATAAATTCTTGAACAAAAAATTGTATTTTTCATTCCTAATCTTGAACTTTTAGGACAACCTAATAAAAAGGCCAAACCGAAGACAACTGTACTGCTCCACACCCTCCAGGTAGGGTGTATCGGAACTTGGCCAAAGGCATAACAAGTATATAGACAAGTCTAGAAATCCCTCAAAAGACTATAAGGAAAATCTCGATAGCGTGTTCGATATCCAATGTCAAATATTCCTCGGCGTAACGGGCATTTCATAGAGATGGAAGATGCCCAGAGGTCCACAGATTTAACCAGATCGAGATGAAAGAGGAGGAAGAACCCATGGACTCCTTACTGTCAATTGAAGAACCAGACAGTATGAATGAGCCCAAAATGGAAACAGGTGCAGAAGATTTCGATTCCGCAGTCCTCAATGAGTTGCTCAAGTCATGCGTACATAGAATGAAGCAACTTGATGATGAGAACAAGTACTCATCCTCTGATGAAGTAACATTAGAGGATGAGGAATAAGGTATATAAGGTATATAAGGTATATAGGGAGGCGGAAATGATCACCCAATCTAGTGGTGCCGGAGTAGGCCGCTCGAATTTACATAGAATATAATAATAAAAATAATAATAATAATAATAATAATAACAATAATAATAAGAAGAAGAAGAAGATTGTTTTTTCCAGTCCTTGTTGGAAGACATTAAAAACTTAAGTAATCGATAATAATATTAATATCACTATCAGCGATAAAAAATTCTATGAAAAAAACTGATATATTACCTTGGATCTACTAAATTAATCAACTCCTAACAATCATGCAAAAATAGGATAAGAAGTGTGATTCCTTTCGATTCCAGACAAAATCTCATTCAAATTATTCATAAATATATTCTCAAACGAATTTCTATTGTTCGAAAATCTGTCGACGATACTGAAAATGTCTACCAACATCACAAGCAATTCTAAACCTAGAGAATTTGCAACTATCTATTACCAGAGGATTTTTGGCTTAAAGATCGGAATTTCCTTTGAGTCAATAATCATAATTTCTTGTTTTTAAGAGAAGAATTAAACATGAATAAATAATAATGCAGTTACAGTTATCTGATTTATTGTTCCCATTGACCGGAACTTCCTGTTTTGAGTTCAAAATCTTGCTTTCTACTTTCCGTTAGTTGTTTAATAAATATTCTAAATTGTTTTAAATCATTTTTTTCATTTATTTATTTTTAGGATTACGCAAATCCTCAATAAATTGACAATAAATAAATCAAAATCATTTCGATGATTTTCCTTTACCGACAAGATGGTGGAATGTATTTAATTTCGTCATCCAGATTTTCGAGAGTGGATTTTATGGTTACGAGATCACTTTTCTTTTGATGTATGAGATCAGAAGAGATTCCTATAGACTTAGTTCCTCAATTTGAACTTGTTGTTACCACTTTATTATTGTTTTTCAATCATATTATAAATCAAACAGATTATCATGTCTCTGATAATTTATTTCTATATTCGTCATTTCCTCGAGTTTTACGGAATCGAGAGTAAAAAACTGATAGACATAAACATATGATGAGGCTTTTGAGCATTGCAATTTATTTCTCTGCAATCTTCTTCGTGATCAATATTTTCGAATTGATTGGCGGTGGAGTCATTTTGTAGATCGACAATCAATATTGACTGATTCAACGAGTCATTGCTCGCGTTCTAAACCCCTTTCCTCAACTTCTCCTTTTATCCTTGTGGATCGAACAGTATATTTTAATAATTATTTACTACATATAATTCATTTATATTATAACATATTTATTTTTATTTCTATATGGTTGCTCTGAGTCAACCATCTGGAGGTGGCAACTTAGAGTATTTTTCCCCAGATAGTAGAGATCCAGAGCGACCAAAGTAAATATTGTGAGATATTACAATATCAATGCTAGGTTTATACGTCAATATACTATCTTTATATGTATACAGAAGGCTTTGCTTTTAAATATAAGTTTAATTTCTTTAGGCACAACATTTCTAAATCGTCATGTGATCCTCACATTCTATAAAGGTATTAAGCATGAGGCTGGTTCGGAGATCTGAGACTCTTATGGCTTCAAAAGGCACTCCCCCCATGCGGTGATTGACATACCTAAACACCACCTGCGAAACGGTTTCCTGATTAAAATCAGGAGTCTATGCGATGCAATCTACCACTCGACTGCAGGGTCACTACTCCCCACAGACTTGACACTCAGTTTATGTATGCTACAGCCTTGTAAATGGATTGCAAGCCAACTGGTACTACAATATTCTGTCGGTACAGATATCGGCTAGCTTCATACATTATAGCCTAGAGACAGAGTCATGCCCAATCTAGTTTCCCAGGGATAATACCTAGAAGTATAATCTGCCGGCTTGAACAAGAATCCCTGAAATCTTCATGTAACCTTTGAATTCCGTATTTGCTTCGTTAAAACAAGGTTATTTATTAATAAAAATTCAAACAATGTTCCATATAAAGTTTTTCTTAGATAAAAAATGGTATAATTTTTTTTATTTTCTGATTGTAAAAAATATTTTTTTGTTTAAATAAATTAAAAAAAATTTTAAAAATTTATCAACCAAATAATTTAAAAAAATAATTATTAAAACAAATGTAATTATAAACACAAATGTCAAAAATAATATATAATGGTTATTTCTTACAAAGGATTTTGTTACAATTATTATATTTTGATTGAATAATATTATAAAATAATAATATAATTCGTATTGTTTTATAAAATGGGATGTTAAATTGATTTAAATATGTTATACTGTCAATCGCAATAGAGTTGCTATAGACACAAAAAATAAATAAACAAAAATTTCTATATCAAGGAACAAAAAAATGGTAAAATTATTTTCAGTAAGTTTATTGTTTTACATTTTTTTATTATATTTTTTGATATTTTTTTTCATTTTTCAGCAAAAAAACCTTATTTTTCAATTATTTATAAATATCTGGATTAATTGATAATTTCATTTTACTTAAATATATAAATAATTAAAATAATTAAAAATAATTAATCATTAATAATAATATTAATATAAAAATAAAAATATAATAAAAATCATAGTTATTATATTTTTTGAAATCATTTTTTTAAATTAATAAATAATTAAAATAAATGAAAATAATCATTAATAAATTTTTATTATAAAAATAAAAAAAATAAATAAAATAAATTTTATAGAACTCTAATTACAGTTTTGAATTTTAATTAATTTTTTTGGATTTTTAAAAAACTTATTATTTTTCAGTGTCGGAAAGTAAACGGAATCGAAAACGGAAACAAAGCGAAACGCAAAATGAAAACGTAAAAAAACAAAAATTAAATGACGAAAGACGAGAATATTATTCTCAAAATAAACAGAAAATAAATAATCGTCGTCGCGAAAACTATACGAAAAATAAAGACCGAATAAATGAAAAACGACGGAAATATTATTCACGAAATAAAAATAAAATAAATCAGCAAAGACGATATTGCCATTTTCTGAATCCAGAAAAGATTAATAAACAAAAACGTCGACATTATTCACACAATAAAATAAAAAAAATAAATAAAGTGCTCCATTACCAAAGGCATATGTATGATCCGTATTACCAAGCAGCAATTGAGGGGTCTCGTAATTGCATCGACCCATCCGTTTTTCTTCTGGGGGATCTTAATAACGAATGCGAATTTTGTAAAGCCGTTCACTTTGCTAAAGAAAATAAACAAAATTGTTGTCAAAAAGGAAAAGTTTTCGTTCCGTACCAGGAGGATTATCCGATTGAGTTGAAGCATCTTTTGACAGATAACAATGCTCATAGTAAAAGGTTTCGGGAAAATATAATACAGTATAATGAGGCGAACGCGTTCGCGTCAATGGAAACAGCATCGCAGTTCAACGCAGAGATCGGACCATGCACTTTAAAAATTTTAGGTAAACTAAATCATAGAACATATAAAAATCTACATATGAATCCGTCATGTAACTCAACCTCACTCCACGCAAATAGTCCGCCTTCTTATTCACAACTCTACGTTTATAATACGAAAGTTTCGTTAAGGATTCGCATGAAAAACGCTTCGAATAAGAATTGCACCTTACAAAATATGAAAACCCTTAACTTAGTCCTCAACTCTGTTTCTCCATACGCTAAGATCTATCGAATATTTCGAGAATTGAATGAATCATTGAAAAACATCGTTTTAGTTTTCCTAAAACGATCGCAGGCCGATCAAGCGATATGTAATGCGATATATACCTCTCATGATATGGCCATCGTTTACGTTAATGAATACGTTCCTACGTGTCGAGATTTCACTGTACATTTTGATGGTCAAAGAAATCTATTTGAGATTAATAATCTTTCACAGCATCTCGATCCAATGATTTTTCCGGTCTTCTTTCCCCGAGGAGATCACGGATGGACCCCGGATATTCCCCATCAATCGCAATATTCAGTTGGTTCGCATAAAAGAGTCACGATTCTTCAATTTTACAGCCACAAAATTGCGATTCGACGCAATCATTTCAATCCACTTTTTTACGGAGGTAAATTGTTTCAGCAATATTTAATATACGCTTATTGTCGGTATGAATCGAATCAAATGAATTTTTTCAGGAACAATCAACAAGATTTAAGAATAGAATTGTATAAGGGTTTGTTGGACAATTCCAAACATTCAGAATTGGATGAGAGCAAAGAATTCAGTTCGATTTTTATCCTTCCTTCAAGTTTCGTTGGTAGTCCGAGATTCCTATTAAAACTTTATCACGATAATATGGCTTTGATACGAAAATTCGGTATACCCGACTTATTTATAACCTTTACTTGTAATCCTCAATGGCCAGAAATCGTTTCAGAACTCAAACCCTTTCAAACATTTCATGACCGTCCAGATATGGTTATTCGAGTTTTTCAGTTAAAATTTAAGGAATTCTTGCATGATATGATCAAGAAAAGAGTGTTTGGAAAGCTCAAAGCTTATTGTTATGTCATAGAGTTTCAAAAATGTGGTCTTCCGCACGCTCATTGCCTTTTTACTCTTTCTGAAGAAGATAAGATTCGAACTTCCGATCAAGTGGACGGAATTATAAAGGCTGAACTACCTGATGAAAAGGCAAATCCGGAATTATATAAAATCATTATGTCTTACAACATTCATGAGCCTTGTAACAACGTCCATTCAAAATCTCTATGCAAAATTGATGGTCGTTGTTCAAAAGGGTTTCCGAAAATATTTCAGGAACATACAGATGCCTTTCAAGAAGGTTATCCCATGTATAAACGTTGTAATAATGTAAATCTGGTACATGATGTCCGAAATGGAGTTGATATAGACAACAGCTGGGTGATTCCATACAATCCTTTTTTGAGTCTTAAATACAAATCACATATCAATGTAGAAATAGTTTCAACCGTACGGGTAGTTAAGTACATTCATAAATTCCTTTGGAAAAGCTTAGTCTATACAGAGTTACCTGTAATAGATGAAAGTAAAAGTAAAAAAACTGATACTTCTTTAAAGTATGATGAAATATCCCGATACCTTAACAGCAGATATGTTAATGCAATGGAAGCTTCTTGGAGATTGCAGAAGTTCCGCATCCATGGCCAGTCACATAGTGTTTTACAACTAGCGGTTCATCTAAAGAATAGTCAACCCTTTTATATCAAAGAGAAAGGTGTTGAAAGACAGTTACGTTGTAATGCCGTCATAAATACGACATTAACTGCCTATTTCGATTTGAATAACCATGATACCTTTGCACATCAATATTTATATCAGGATATTACCGTTCATTATGTGTATAAAAATAATAGATGGGAACGGAGATCGCAAAAGTCTCATTTTGGTTCCAAGATGATAGGTCGTTTAGTTTCCATTTCAAGTAAAAATTCAGAGCTTTATCATCTTCGTTTACTTTTACTCTCAGTTAAAGGAGTCGAAGCTACTTCCTTCGAAAAACTGAAGGAACATAACGGCATAGTTTATAGAACATACAGAGAGGCTGCAGTTTCACGGGGTTTAGTAAATGACATTTATGAATTTCAAAAGTGTATGCAGAAAGCGTCTGCATATTTGCCTCCAAACTTATTAAGATCACTATTTGTAACAATTATAAGTTCGTATAGTCAATCTAACTCGGAACAGTTGTTTAAAACTTTTGAGCATAATATGGTTCAGGATTACGTTGAACAAGGATATAGCCAGTTAGATTCTTTGAATTTATGTTTGCTCGATATTAATGAACAATTAGAGAAGAATGGTCAGTCATTACATGACCTTTTACCTTCATTAAGTGGTCAAGTGAGGTGGTCTGATAGAACCTTGTCTCGAAATTCAGAATCTGAGCAATTATGCAATGGTTCTTTAAATGAAGTTTTATTATGGAATCAGTTAAATAAAGATCAATTGCGAATTGCCGAAAGGATTTATGAATCCGCATCTGGATTATCTGAACGTAAATGTTTTTATATAGATGGACCAGGAGGAAGTGGAAAGACATTCCTGTATCGAGCTTTGATACAGAGATTAGAAAGTTCTGGTCATAAAATCTTATCTGTAGCATGGACAGGTATTGCTGCTAATCTGTTGCCAGGTGGAAGGACAGCTCATTCTGCCTTTGGTCTTCCTTTAGATTTTTGTATTCTTGATTTTCCAAAACTACCAAAGTTCAAAAAGGATTTTCTTAAATCTATTGATTTGATCATTTGGGATGAAGCTTCAATGATCCAAAAAATAGCCTTAGAATATGTTGATAAGATACTTCAAGATATAATGGGAAATGAATTTCCTTTCGGTGGAAAGGTATTAGTCCTAGGTGGAGATTTTAGACAAGTCTTACCGGTTTTGCAGAACGGAACGAGAGAAGATTTAATTAATACGACAATTAAGAAATCGTTTCTTTGGAATCAATTTCAACCATTTTACTTGAAAAAGAATATGCGAGTTGTATCCGATTGTGACTTTTCCGAGTGGCTATTAAAGGTCGGTGATGGGGAAATGAGGCCACCCTTACAGAAGATGACCGAACACTCTATTCAGATACCATATGCTTTCATGTCTGATAATATCGTATTTGATGTCTTTTCTAAATATTTTAAGTCCCCAAACACCCCAGAGTTATATAAGACAGTAATTCTTTGTCCAAAGAATAAAGATGTCCATGCTATAAACGAAGAAGTACTAAAACACTTTGACCATCAAGAAGAGAGAATCTTTCTTTCAATCGATTCGGTGCTCGAAAATGAAGAAAATAATTTAGACTATTCGGGTGAAATTATCTCAACAGAGTTCCTGAACAGTCTCAATCCTTCAGGATTACCACCTCATTCTTTAAAATTAAAAACAGGATGTATTGTAATTTTACTAAGAAATATATTAATATCGAAGGGTCTTTGTAATGGAACAAGAATGGTAGTGAAGAACTTTTACCAAGATATACTAGAGGTTGAGCTGATCAGTGGCTCATTCACTGGTAGCACAGAATTTATTCCCCGAATCACTTTCGACACTTCTAACGATTCTGTTTTTCCATTTGTTATGGTAAGACATCAGTTTCCGGTTCAATTAGCATATGCAATGACTATCAATAAAGCTCAAGGTCAAACGTTTGATAAGGTTGGATTATATTTACCAGAGCCATGTTTTACACATGGTCAGTTATACACAGCCTTCTCAAGAGTTACTGATTCAAAATTCTTAAAAATACAAATAATCAACACAAAAAGCCAAGGGAAAACTTCCGAAGAGGAAATTGTAACTGATAATATCGTTTTTAAAGAAGTCTTAGAAATTTAATTCTATTTAGCTCTTATTTTTTATGATGTTTTATCTTTCAATTCTAGCGTTCACTATTTTATTCATTTAACATTTTATGGACTTTATTTTAGACTTTACGTTAATTGTGCCTTCTTTATAACTGCTTTATCACAAAAAATTATATTATATTTGATTTATTTATAACTGTTAACTGATCTTCGTGATTTACTGTGATATCTCTTTGTATTAGGTGATTTATAAGTAATTATATTTTGTGAAATATTTACATGTTCATAAATAAATCAAAAATATTTTGTTATTTTGAGTTGCGAAACACAACTTTAAAACTACCTGAATCCACAATACGATTGATTTATAAAATTATGCTCTGTACACCCACTGCTCAACAGCTAAGGTCCAACAGAAGAAGGAAGAAGAAGCTTTGAAACTTGGGGTATTGTAGCAATTAAAATAGGAATACCACATCATGACGAGTTCTTTTGTGACTTCTCTTTTGAATTCGAATGAAACCGAAGTACGTTTATACCAGACTAATTTTTATTTTCTTTTATGTCTCATTATCACGATGTTTTGTCTAAACTCACCAAAACGTTTAACCGTTCTTTAGTATCCTTGGATTAACATCCTAGATTAGATCTCCTTCACTTACACTATTTTCGTTATCAGTCGGGCCAACAATAGTAGTAAACGAAGGATAGAATTTTAATATACCCTCTAAACTATGTCTTTTTTCGAAAAGGCCTTACAAACCTGTTTTCTATCAAATTTCTACCACAAAAGGCCCATAAAAACTACTTTATCGTTTTATTTTCTGTTTATCTCGAAATTCACAGTTCAGCATTTTCTGTATTATTTTTTTTGATAAATAAAAGTAACATCAACTGTCTCCATTTGTTACTTGACAAATAACCATGAATAGAATAACTGGAAAGAGAGAATCTGCGGCACCTGATCCCACAGAAAACAAAACACAGCTATTTTTGATTTTTTTATTCCTTTAGTTCTTTCTTAACCCATGTTAGCGTACATAATTCGTTTTATATAACCTTAATGTGGGGACTTATCCGTTTGTTTGCGTAAATGTTATCCCTGAATTGTTCTTTCAATCTTGACGTTCTCGACCAATATGTTCATTCTAATTTACGGACGCTGGTCTAAAATAGAACTATCTAAATGAAAATTTTAAAAGGATGACGTGAAATTTTTAGGAAATAAAGTGAATAGAGAAAAGAGGTATTAACATCAATTCAAATAAAATTTAGACAATTGAATGAAGAATTTGAGACGTTTTTTTTGGGAATCTGTAATTATTTTAGACTATTCACAAATTGTTACTTCAAAAAGGCTAGGACGTTCAAAGGGTTATGCGGATCGAATTAACTAGTGTGTACAGGCTCATGTGAATAAACTTTTCACGATATAAAGAAAGTGCTCGTGACAGCTCTGAATTTTAAAATTCCCGAATTCCAATAGAGTTTATTTTGAATAGATTCCAGTTTTATTGGCATAGTAGTTGTTGTGAGGAATATTTTAAATTGTTTGAATGTGTAAATGTATGGATGCTGTATGTTGATTTAAGTATGTTGAATTTAGAATGGGGATTCTCCCACCCACATGGAAATTGGTATTTTTTTATTTAAATTTAAATTGATCGACTATTCGAACATAATTAAAATAATCATTTGATAAGTTCATATTCTTAATTTAATAATTAAAATTAAGTTTAATATTATGTTGTCCGGAAAGTTCGTAGCGTTTTTTTCAAGAAAATTTGAAACGCTATAAAAATTGACATGATTGAGATCAGTCTACAAAGTATTCTCCATTGTTTTCCACCATCTTTTCTCATTTTTCTTCAAGTTTCATAATTCCTGTTTCATAAAACTCTTGACTTTTACTTCTGAAAAACTCATCAAGGTAATTTTTGCAAGCATCTTTGTCTGGAAATTTTTTCCCGCTAATCCATTTTTGTAGACAACGGAATAAGTAAAAATCTGAAAGTGCAATATCTGGCAAATACGGTGGGTGCAATAGAATATCCTTACCAAGTTCGGCTAATTTTTTCGAGTTTGCAAAGATGTGTGCGGTCTTGCATTATCATTATGGAATACAATGCCTTTTCTGTTCGCTAATTCCGGACGTTTCTCCTTGATTGCATTATCCAATTAGCATAGTTGCTGACAATACTTAACAGAATTAATTGTTTCTTTATTTGGAAGTAGCTCGTAATAAATCACGCCCTTCCAATACCACCAAACGCTCAATAAAACCTTTTTGTTTTTATTCAAATGTATGTATGTAAAGATATGTATGTAATTTATGTATGTAAATTATGTATGTAAAGATATTACGCTATTTTATTATTTTTTCAGAATATGTCAGACAAACAATTTCGAAGTGTTATTAAGCTTTTTCTTTTTAAGAAAACTAGCAGCCAAGAAATCATTGTATAACTCCAGGATGTTTACCAGAGTAAGTGTCTTGAAATAGATCATTTACAACTGGATTAGTAATTTTAAATGCCTTGAATACCTCTCGAAATTGAAATATAAAGAAAGAAATGCTGCAGGAAATCAGAGTGAATTTCGGCGAAACAGATGAGAAAATATATTCCAATTATTATGTACAAATGATAAAGGAAGCATAATGGAAACAGCTGAAATGAGGAAAGGATAAACTCTGACTATTGCATGACAATACATCAATTCACACATATAATCAGGCGAAATCAACAATTGACTGGTGGATTATCACTGGTGCCTCACCCACCGTACTATTCAGATCTCATCTTTAGTTATTTTCACCTCTTCCAGCGACTAAAGATAGATTTATTAGGCAATTTGTTTGATTGTGCCAGTGATTTTCAGCAGCATGTGATGAATTTTCTGACTTCATACCCCAAAATCTTTTTTGAAAAAGACATTTTGGACGTTGTGTCACTATCCCGAAAATGTGTCTATTAGGTTCGTGATTGAAATCAGAATTCATAATTTGCAAACTTTTATTTCTACCACAATTTTCATTATTGAAACAAATTTATGAGGAACTATTTCAATTTCATAATCCAGATCTAAAAATTCTAAATATACATAATAATAT
>MQRK01238346.1:0-13895 GCA_001938485.1 Girardia tigrina | reverse complement strand
TTAATAAAATTTTTAATATTATTTTTGATTTATTTAAAATATAAATATGATTTTTTAAAAATATCGAAAATTTAAAAATATCAAAAATTTAAAGATCACCAAAAAGAACCCCGACAGTGTCTAAGTCAAACGAGTTTACATTGATAAATAAAATTTGTTGCTAATTTTTGGTTGTCAAAGTACTTATTTGGTGTACCACGAATATATTTATACTTCAAATATTTACAATATACAAAATTTACTAAAGTCAAGACGTCTTGCTCCTTTAGTACCATGCAGATGTTGATGTACAAAGATAATAATATTGAATCATATGGATCATTTTAGACAAAAATAAAATTTAAATAAGGAAATAAATATTTTATTTCAGACAATGCAACTCATGATGAATTGAAAACTCCAGTTTGTGATTTCTTCAAGGGCAAACCAATTGGACTTTTCCAAATGTTACTTCATCAACTCGGTTGTATGACTCAGATTTTCAAAAATAACTGTAGTTACATTGACATTTGTGACCACAGCTGAGAAAAGGTACCACAAGTCGCTGCACAGAAAGCCCAGAAATCGCGTGTAATAGTGGATTGGTCAAAAAGGGGGCAAAAGTAGTTCTTTATCTATTTCAATAGGTCAATCCATGCCCCTGAATACAGTATGCATCACTTGTTTGTCTGACCTATTTATAGGCCTTAACTACCAACTTCAAGTGACTGAGTGAAAAGGGACCACAAGTCGGCCATTATGTTTTCGCTAATAAATCATACCAATACTGAGGAAAATACTTTTTGTAATTAGGTATATATAGCGGGCTTGATGTTTAATTTCAGTGAAAATATTTAAAGTCAGGTGAATCATGTCCCAATTTTTTGTTAACTTGTTTAATTTGTGAGTGTAGCAGTGATTTTAATAAGCATAATGTTTCAATTCGCGTTTTCTCAAAAACGAGTTTTTACGAATATGACAATTGTAATATCTGTAGGAGAGTCAAATGATGGTGTATCAGCATGATTTTTTGCATAGTTGTTAACTATTATGAGACCTACAACGTTGTACTCTTAACTCAGTTTCCTACTCATGGTCCCTTTTCTCAGCTTTGGTCACATTTGATAAATGCATTTTGTTTTAATGTTTCATTGCAAATCATTGTTATTAAAAGTTGTGTGAGAACTTTCTTTCTTATCTGGTAAAAATAAAATTTAAGTTATAACGATTTTAATATTTATTAATTAACAATTAAAATATGAGTCTAAAATAATTAATTGATTGATTTAAACAATCTCGGTAGTGTATTATATTCAGAATCTTTTATATAACTTGATATAGATATAAAATATTTAGTAGTTTAATTTATAAATATCCATTTATTAAATATTCTCACACAAAGTATTGTCCATAAAAGCATGGATCTACATAATTATATATTTCTTTTTATAATTGTTAATAAGATCAATTTAAAGTATGATATAAATAATTATTTGATATTAATTTTTTTGTGAATATAAATAAAGTTACGATAAAATCAACTATAGATTTTTGATTTTATATAATATTACAAAATATAACAAACCTGTATAAAATGATACTTGAACGAAAGATTAAAAACAGACCAATCATCAAGATTTTGATATCAATTAAAACAAATAAATATTACGATTAGTTACTATAAAAATCGAAACCGATGCAAAACCACAATTATATTTTGATAACATTCATTACATTTGTGACGAATGATTTCAACCCGAGTTCTATCGGTTTTATATTTTGTTTTTGTTACATTTTGCGTCTGTTGTGACGGGAAGGATAGCATAGATTTATCGATAATCGATCATTTTGTGATCGGAAAATATAATAATGATTGGATGATCATAATCATGATCAATTCAGATACGACAAATGGGACGGTTGTTTATTGTGCGGAGGGATGTACGGACATTTAATCACTATTTAGATAAGGATCATAGATTGCGAAGGTTGCAACTTGATGGATAAGTATAGCATCAAGTGTAAGCTTGGAGACCTCGTCCAGACCGAGATCCAGTTGATGAGGGATTCAAGTGTGATATTGGTGCCGTTTAATGTAACTTGTGACAGTGAAAGGCACTTTAATTTTATAAAAATAATCAATCAAACAGTCGGAACCAATAATTTAACTGTGTCATGGAGTAATGTTACTTACTTTAATTGGTTGAAGCACTATAGAGAGCACAATTACATCAATGTAACCTATTATTCGATCTATTGTATCGATCAGTGAGGCTTGTTGATTATTCGAATCTATTTTAATATCCGATCACCAGAGACAATCGCTACACTCATCAAATTATCGATAAGTCAATAACCACAATGACATTTTCAAATTTAAATGAGAAGACGCCATATCGAATATGCATTGCGATAATCGATAATCGATGGAGCACTGGAGGATTCAACTGTGTCCTCTTATACACCGACTTCTTTATACTGGGCCCCATTATAAATATTACAATAGTAACAATAGGGAGTAACAGATTCAGTCTTGCGTGGAGCAAACCAAAATACTCTCGAGACGATCCTCGGCTGTACTTGGTTCATATTACTGGACCGCATCAATTCTGCCAAATAATTACTATTGAAATGGTTATTTTTATTCATTAGTATTAATACTATTGTTTCTTTAGATTTCCGAGAACAGCACAGGATCAATAGACAAAAATATAAGTAATAATCATATTGAGAATAATTGCTCGAGTCAAAAGCGTGAACGATGGGAACAGTTGGGAACACTCGAGATCGATAAGTTGACTCCATTTACTCAATATCTCATCGATATTAATTCGATTTATAATAATAAATCCTTTAAAAAAGTTAATGTGTCGATCCAGACAAAAGAAGGAGGTAATTTTTAATGAGATATAATAGTTGAGCAGATGTTTAAACGGGTAGGTGGACAATTAATGATAAACACGCGGACAAAATCCGGACAGTCATGTATTTTGTTGATTCCCCGTGCGATAGATTAAATATGAGATATTTTCTTACAATATGTTTTAAAAAGGTGTATATTTTTGGGATGACAACAGTTTAAGATGACAGAAATTTTCTGAATTGACATTATGCAGAATTTGAATTTAAAATGTTTAATTAAATGACATTGTTCAAATACTAATACATAATTCTAGTTGTAAGTTTACAACTTCTTTCAAAAGTACCTTCTTTTACGACATATTTTCACGCTTAACATTAAATTTCTCAAATAATAATTTTTAATTAGATGAAAACTTTATAAAACCCCTTTAATTTTTCAAATCCAGCCCTGATAACCCGGACGAGCATAAAAACCGTAAAACTGTAAATTTGTGATATTTTTAAATTAAAAATCATATTTATATTTGAGATAAATTAAAATAATGTTTTACTAATTAAAATGAAATAAGTTTTTATAAAAATTAGGTTTTAAAAAAATTAGAATTAAAATAACTGTTTCGGAGTAAAAGAATATTGTAAAGAAAATTTTGATATATCTTGTAACACTTTTTAAAATAAAAATCATAATGTTTATTGATTTTAATTGTCAATGGAAAAGTTTTATTAAAAAATAAATGTTGCGAATAATGCCTTGGATTTTAATCACGAACCCAATAATATTTAACAAAAAAACAAAATTAAACTGATATTAAAAACAAAGATATAATTAAAAACAATATTTAAAACATTTTAAAACGCAAAACCGACAATTTTTATTAAAAGATCATATCAACCAAATTAATTGCATTTGCAACTTTACTAAAAATTTGATCTAAAAAATTGCTGCACATTCCAGGTGTAATGACTCTCATTCCTTCTCTTATTAATTCTTCAAGAGCTCTTAATCGATGCCCTTTAATTATCAAGTTGAAAGGCGTATTGGTCAAAATAAATTCCATCTTTTCGGCTAAATCTCTTTTATCCTTTGCCTTTGCAGGAGACAAAACATTTTCCATGGGGTTAAACATTGGGCTAGAAGGAGCTAGCCTCAATAAAATGTTTTCTCTGAATTCTGGCTCCTTAAAAACGGATTCAAGGCTTGAGTGGCATTGGGCGTAATCTGCAAACATTACATTAGGACCATCGAATTTCTGCTTTATAGCTCTTAGGCAATTTTGCATCTATTTACAGGCCTGTTCCTTTTTAAAGGCTCTACTTTTAATTTAAAAGTGTAATAGTTCAATGTTGCCCATACATCATATTACATGAACATTAGAACCCTTAGGAAACGGCAGTCGCGGTCGAACACATAGTTCCTCTTAAAGAACGCCCTTCTATTCTTGAAATATGAATGTTGGAATTACATTCATTCATGAAACAAATGGGTAGGTTGCTAGATTGGTGCCTTAAAAACCCTTCTACAAAACGTTTACGTTTTGCTTTGTTCTCTGGGGTGTTTGCTCTTTCAGGTTCAAATCTGATCTTCTTTAAAGTATAAATGGCCTGGTAAAGATGGCACTAATTGTATTTGATAACTGAAGATCAAATTTAACTTTAAAAAAAAAGATCGACAATCTCCTGAAGAATAATTCTAGGGTTCCTTTCAATCTGGCTTACCATGAACTCTTTTCGTTCTTCAACTACCAGATTAAACCTATTACCACTATGAGCATCTGGCACGTCACCTAATGCTGTCCATCTGTATGCCGTGGCTTCCGGGACTAAGAGTTCTCTGGCCAAGGTATGCCAGTCGCTACCAGAATTAAAAGAGGATACAATTTGGGTTCTTTTTGAAGCCCACTCTTTTTGTTGTTGTATTGTTCTCACTACTGCTCTTCATTCCACGGCTTTTAATTTTAAAAAATATTAATAAAAAATTAAGCTCAATAAATTCAATTAAATTCAATCTTAAATAATTGTTAATATCAATTTAATAATATCAATTTCAACAAAAAATTCTGGTCAGAGATTTTAGTGTTTGTTACCGGATTTATAGCTGTAATACTGATTTAATTTTAATGAAATTTATATTAACAATTTGCAAAAAAAATTAATATGATTATCATTTACTGTTCTTTCATAATCATTATTCTCATTTTAAAAGTTACTATTTGCATTTTGAAAGTAAAAAGGTACAGATGTCTTAGATAAATTCGAAATAAAACTGAAAAGACAGATACCTAGAGGTGGGAAATATTGGTGATTAGAGACATGTATCTTTTTAATTAAATTTCAAAATATGTAATATAGATTTTATGATCTTAATGATCAATATTAATTGTTATGATAATTAAATTAACATAATATCATACCAAAAAATTTTTTGGTGTACAAGCTTTTATAATTTGTCATATGTTTGCGGTTCTGTATCTATTACCCCCACTTTCCACATTTTTTTGACTGAATTATCAAATCTTACTAGGCGAAAACCCACTTTCTATTTGCATTTAGATGTAGCAAATTTCAAAGCCTACTACTGAGGAAAACATGAGAACGACACTTTAATTACTTTTTGCGGCCACACTAAAGGCGGTAGATGAGCAGTGACAGTGAAAAAGTGTATTGTCACCTAGAATACATCCATCCTGAAAGTTTCATGTCGCTAGGTGAATGGGAAGTGGGTGAATTTTCGATCGCAAAATTTGATGCATCCAGACAGACAAACAAATGAAACGTAATAAAAGCTTGTAATTAATAGATATTTATAGATAAATTTATATAAAAGATTCATAATATGCTTATATAAACTACTGAGATTGTTTTAATCTTTAGACGTAATAATTATTACGCGCATAATTTAGGTGTTGGATTTTGAACAAACTTGAACCAATTTATTTTTGCAATGGATAATACTTACAAATATAAAATAATCACTTACCGAGAGAATAAGGATTGATAAATTAATGATTGAAAAATTCTTTTTATTGGAGAACCAGATGGATTTGCATTAATTATTGAAAGAAAAGATAGACACTGCTTTAAAGAACAATTATTCTTAGGATTTCAGAAAATAATATTAAAATAATTCATTAAAAAAATTGTGGAAAGGTTTTAAATAATTTTAGAAATAAAATATTAATTTTTTTATAAATATTATTTTAGTAATTAAAGAAATCAATTTAGTATTCTACAATTTTCTCTAAATTGTTTTATTGAATCTATTTATAAAATAAGAAAACGACTATTAAACCTGGTTTTTCCTGCAGTCTCAAGGTTGCTCAAGACACTTACCAGTGGTAGCAGATTCATGTTTGTGCTGGGCCCCTTTTTTATTTCTCAGGTTCATCATTAAATCGTTGATATTTGTTGGGCTAATTTTTTTAATAGTTGTTTTATTTTTTGAAACAATTAATCAGGTAATACAAGAAAATATATTTAAGTCAGTAAATCATAATAAGACGTTTCCGCAACCAGTAAAATTCTTTCAATAAAATTCATTTCGAGAAAAATTGTTAAATTTCTTTTTCCAAAACAATCAAATAACATTTTTTTATGTTCAACCAAACAATCTTTAGAAAAAAATAACAAAACTTTTGAAATAATCACTTTATGAAATCGTTTTGAAAACTTGCAAAAAATCATTCCACAAATCGTTTTTGAATAAATAAATAAAGGAAAAATATTGAGCAAGGATAGATCTTTTTGAACAAAATAATCTTTTCACGTTAAATATGGCTTTGAGCATAAATATCGTTGTCGACAAAATCGTTACATCAAAAATCGTTTTTCATAAAAGCGAAAAAGTGATTTTAAAAATCCCCTCATTATTCATAACTTTCTCTGATTGGTTAACCAATGAGAGCGAGCCAATCGACTCAAACTTTTTATTTTTAATTCGGTAAACTTGGCCAATTTTTTCGGCATCCCCACCGATGATTCATCGGTCGATCCAACACAAACAAACTCTATATAAAAAAATATAAAAATACTCTAAAATTATAACAATATTTATTTATTGTAGAAAGTGATCCGGTTGAGAATTTATCAGTGATCATTTCACTTCATTACCTATTAAAAATTGATTTCTCCCCACCAAAAAATCCACGTGGAAAAATTGTTGGATATAAAATAAAAATATTTCTTTCAAAACAGGATGTTTGCACAAATGTAACTGAATATGGGTTCATACATATTAATTGATCATTGAATCTAGATCACTAATTTGATCCTTGTGACTTATTTCTATGACACAAATCGTGAAATACCGATTGAAAAATTGGGAAATAAATGCGGCCTATTTGCTGTAGAAGTGTCCCCTATCAACGGCTGGAATGAACGTGGAGGAGAGGGACGAACCGCTCGAGCGACATTCGATTCTTCCATGTGTATTATAATTATTCTTTATTATTATTTATCATTACTCTAATTTTTATAAAAAAAGAAAAATCAGTTGGATAGCTGAATTACAACCTCCATGAACCTTTCAAGATAATTTTAGAGACATTGTTACATTCAAAGAATTTTATAACGTTTTAATTTCATTTCTAAGCAGAAATGTTTAGGCTGTTTCAGAATGAATTTAAATTCTTATTAAAATTCTGAAAAATACCATAGAAATACATTAAAAAAGTTAATAAAAATTATATATATATATATATATATATATATATATATATATATATATAACAATTTTAATATATTTTGAAGTTAAATTCGTTGTTTAAACGAATCAGTTTTTTGTATAGGTTTGATATCTGATAAAGATATATCAAAATCGATTGCTTTATTATTTTACGAATATGGATTTGTTTCATTTATTCCTTTCAATTAATAAAATTCTGAGAATCAAAAATGCTTATTTTAATTTAAACGGACAGATAACTTTGCCCTTTGGCTATGTTTTTAATGCGGAATATTTTATCAAGCCATGTGGAGGCATTTATGAACCATGGTATGAATTGATGAGAATATTTCAAAGTTGTGGAAACAATATTGGAATGATGTTTTGGAAAATAATCACTAATGAACACGGAATCAAACCGACCACTGGTATTTACGAAGGCGACAGTGATTTGCAATTACCGAGAATTTACGTTTACTTTACTTTTGGGATTCATGGAAAATGTGTGCCAATCAGCGTCATGGTTGAATTGAATAGTACCACTCTCGATTATGTACTGAATTCGAACCCTTGGGAAATTCTTTCAACCCGATTATTTCATCGGAGGTTCCTCAAGGGCTTCTAAGAATTGCGAAAGACATACGGCCTTCTTCAGGGCCAAAATTCGTGATTGGAAAGTGGAAACGGATTGGACAAAAACATAGGCATTTCTGAATATTAAAATTTTATGAAGATGTAACTGAACTGTCTTTACTTAAGATATTTTTTATCCTTCCTAACGTTTTTGTTAAAAGAAATCAAGCAATAGAGGTTAAAGTAGATAGTTTCCTTGTTTAGAAAAAAATCTTTTTTTAAGAAGTGGAAACCAGTGTCATTTAATAAATTTGAATTTTAAAGGACCATACTCATTTTAATTGAAAATCCATAAGTTGAATGGTTGATAGTTGTAAGGATTGCGGGAAGCTCACATAAATTTTTGAAATTTAATATTCAAAATCTGTTAATGGAATTTTTTAAATATTTAAAAATATGTCTATATAAATTAAAACATTGGAAATTTTAGAGGTAAAAATATTATTTAAAAAAAGTCTAAAATGATAATTTTATTACTGAAACATTATAAAAATGTAAATTTTATAATAGTAAAAATTAAAAAGTTTAGTTTAAGATTTTTGAAATAAAAGAAAATATATGTTTAACAATTAAAATGAAAACTTGATAATTGAAAAATTTCTCTATGAAGATTTCTAAATTGAATGAAAATAAAAGAATTTTAATAAAATTTCTAAAGGATAAAATTTTAATTAAGGTAATGTTGTAAAATTAATTTTGAAAAA
This sequence comes from Girardia tigrina, assembly GCA_001938485.1. Taxonomy (NCBI): domain Eukaryota; kingdom Metazoa; phylum Platyhelminthes; order Tricladida; family Dugesiidae; genus Girardia; species Girardia tigrina. Next base: position 5,057 of record MQRK01238346.1, on the reverse strand, counting down.
TCTAAAATTAAAGAAATAATAAATTAAGCATTCGTATTTATATAATTTATTAACTTTATATATAAATGGTTTGTGCCAAAGATAAATTTTTAATCGAAAATCTGTTCGAAAAATATGTTTTCCTGTTATACTAGTAAAATGTTGGTGTTAGGACTTCAATTTTTTATATCAATCTTAACAGTAGTCATACACAATTCATTATTTTATGCTTATTATTTAACATCTAAAATAACGGCAATTTATAATCCTGATTAAAAACTGAACGCCATTTTTCAAAATTTAGTGTAATTAATTTCGATGGATTACCTGGAATCTTCAGATTAAATTAACATTAGATTGCGCAGCTTATATATGAGAACGATTATTAGACAATCAATTATGTAACAAAGGCTCTATTTGAAAATTTTTAACAGAGACATTGAATGTGAAGCTTGAATAATAATTTTTGAATCCATGGATCTAATTAATAAGGTCTCACTCTTCACTCTCTCCCAGTAATTTTTAAATCGATTATACAGAATTTGAAAATTATTTTCTTCGATTTTCTTTTTACATTTTAAATTATGTTCGGCAATATCCAATCGACTTTGCTCTTTGATTTGTTTGCAGAGATGACGATATGTCTCTCCAATGTATGTGGCGTTACACCCATTACATGTACATTTATAAACAATATCAGCGCACAAACTGAGAGGAATGGGAGATTTATGACTGAACACATCACAAATTTTATATGACTGTGAAATAATTTTTAGATTCATGGTATTTGAAATCAAACTTTTCAAACTTGATGATTTTAAATGTTTAAAGCCCTCTGAATAAGGAATCGATAAGTTATTCAAGTGAGTTATAATTTGTATTAGGGGAAATGGTATGATGAATCGTATTACTAAGATTTTTACTATTTTTGACCTATTGTGATTTGATGAGTTAATTTTTCGATAAATGATTTTGATCATTCTTTCTTATTTAATAAACTTGTTAATTTATTTAAACTTTCATCAGCGTTTAAATATGTTGATGAAAGAGACCAAGAACGATGTATTAAATATTCAATCATGTTGCTTTTGTACCTAGTTTCACAAAAACTACCCGGAGTTTTGTACAACCCCGTGTCAGTTTTCTTTCTGTAAATCACAGTTTTATAGCAATTACATTTCCTATTATTTAATTATTTTAATATAAGAAAATAACCACTTGCAATTTATTTAAAGATTCTTTTGAGTTTTTAGGCTAGATTTCAATTGCATTTTCCGCCATAATACTTTTTTTGAGTAGCCCTAAGCAACCTTTCGCATACTCCTAGAGGTACGCATACGCCAGGTTAGGAACCGCTGATCTAGATTGTTTCCCAAATCATTATTTTAATATATAAGCTATAAAACTAATGTCAATTTTGTCTGCTGAAAAATGGCCTTTGACATTTCGTAATAATAATAATTGTCCTTATTTTTGAAATGCTCTGTAAACTACTTAAAAAGTTAATTTAAATATTTTAATTATTCGATTACTTTATTTGTTTTTATCTAATGAATTAATTTGTTATTATTTTATATTATCATATAATGTTTTATTGTGTATTTAACTTTGTCCCTCTATAAAACTGTCATTGTTGAACGAAATTCGATATTTTCGAGAGATATTTGCTGGTTACGTTAATGTTTCATTGTTGTTTATTTTGTTTAATTTGAGACTTCAGATTTATATATTTTAATTAGAATTTAAGTTTTAATAACTATTTCTGCGAAGAAATCTTTTGATTTTATTTTTTTGATAAAAAATCCTTTTCGTGAATAAGAATTCAATAAAGGACTTATCCTCTACTTGTATCGCATGAGAACTTATGTTCAACAGTGAAGCATGTTTTGAGTAAGGTTTCTTTTTGTTAAATTTGTATTTGAATAAATGGATCTCTTTTTTCTTGAAAATTGATGGAGCTTCATTTTGTTTTTGGGCACTTCTTAACGATTTTGTTGCGTCTTTTTCTAGAGTTATATCTTTATTAAAAGACCTGTAATTTTACTTATTTGATCGGCTTTATAAAACCCTAAAATTCATTGAATATAGTAAAAAATAATTTAATCAATTCAAAAATATTTGGTTAAAAAATGGATCATATTTTTGTAATTTGTTGAATAACTTGTTTTCTAGACGTTTTATACCATTAGTTTAAAGTTATATAAATTACTAATCAATCCATATCGATTAATACAAAATTTGACTCTAAATTTGGACTTATATTGTGAAATTTTCTTGTGTAATATTCATTAAAAATATTTTTTCTTTGTAATATTTGTCTCACTTGTGTTCTACACTTGCGATTACGTATTCCTTGGGTAATCCTGTAGATATTCCAAATATATGAAGAAATATTAATTAAAGTTATGAAATTTAGAAAAAATTAAGTATATATTGTTGCTTGTTTGCTCTCACATCATTTGACATTTTATTTAGGTCGTCAAGTATGAAATTTGTAATTTTTCAGTACAAATATTTATATCATTCATCATAATATACACCCATATTATCGAAACACTTTTGCCATTTGAACAAAAAAACCCATTAGTTTCTTTTGATGAATGCTAAACTTGCTGAACGTTTGTTATTAGCATATTAATTTGGCTTTTCATCATGTGACCATTCGATTCAAAAATAATAATATTTGTAACGAAAAAGCATCATCAATCAAGCATCCAAACGCTATGGTTTCTGCCTTTCATTCAACAAAGGTGGAATCCAATTATACAACTTTTTACTTTTCTAATCTAACCCAAATGATTCAGTATTGTTTGCTTTGTAACAACAAACGTTAGCATAAACAATGAACACTTTTTAATTGATTCGACTCCACGGTTACTTTCAGATCGTAATTGTCTAACTGTGTTTCTGGGCGACACAAAGACTCATTATTGAGGTTAAAATTACCTTTCACGAATTTTCTGAACCAATTTTAGACTGTATGTTGTGTAGTAGCAATGTATCAGAATACAATATTGATGTTTTGCATGGTTTTTGATGCTGAGGTTTCATTTATTAACTTGTAATTCATAATAGTTCAAATTTCTGCCTTTCAAATTTGTTACATACTGATTATTAAAACAAATTATGAATAATTTTAATTAATTTATGGTAATGTGTTCAATAGTCAAGATATGTAGCAATCAAACAAAAAACCTGATCAACAAAATGTTAAGATATTGTCAAATTATAACTATTTGAATTAATTTTAATTCCTACTTGACGACCGAATAATTAAAAGTGATGTCCGATTTTTCGACCAATTGGGTAGATGAATTCATAAATATGGATCTAAGTTATTTTGAAGAATCAAAACGAATCGTTTAAAGTTTAAATTAAAGATGATATTCTTTTTTATGCAATTCAGTTATAGTCAATCATCCAACATCCTCCTTCAACATTACATTTATTTATAAACAAATTCTCGCACTCAAAACGCAATTAGAAAGAATTAAAATACTTTTCCTTTCAAATCCGATCCTTGATATAATTTTGGCTTTTATCCTTTAGATATTTGTTCTAAAATGTTGTATAAACTAATCGTATTTATTTTGATAATTTTATGATTTAAATACCTTATATACATAAGGTATTTAAATCATAAAATTATCAAAATAAATACAATTAGTTTATACAACAATTTTAAACTTCTTCGGTTACTTATTTAGTAATTTATTCACACATTTTTCCTATATAAATTTATGTATCTTTATACATAATTTTCCTAGAAATTATATTTTACTTTTTTATTATATCTTTTTTATTATATATATATTATATATATATATATATATATATATATAGACAATATATTTCGACGGATCTACCGTCATCTTCAGGTCACTAATTAATAATCAATTCACCTGTATATAAATACAAAAATGATGATTATGCAATCGATTGCATGAAATCATGCTAATCGAAAATTCTCAATAAGCTGGTGAGATTGTTGATTGAACATTGATTTTAGGGCAACGTGACCTAATTAACAATGCTTCACACGACACTCTCTCCCAATATCTGTCAAAATGCTTACACAGAATTTTGAAATTATCAAAATTAACATCACATTTACATTTTTTCCTATGTTCTACAATATTACTCTTACTCTCTTTTCGACCATGTTCTTGAATCCGTTTACAGAGGTGACGGGCAGTCTATCTAATGTATGTGGCATCGCACCCATTACATTTATATTCATAAACAATATCAGAACACAGCGTTAAAGGCGTAATAGATTTATTACTGAATATATTTTGAATTTTATGAGATCGCGATATAATTTTTAAATTTAATTCATTGTTAGTTGCTTTTAACAATGCATTTTTAACGTTTTTAAATCCTTCAGAATAAGGTACAATTAAACAATATTTAGGCATATTATTAATATCTAATGATCCTTCAATTTCTTTCTTAGATCCATCAGTAGACCCCAAACTCTGATTTTTCGAAAAGTCTTTCAAAAGTATTTTATCTACTGTTTCATTTATTAATTTTTCTAGAAAAGATTTAGAATAACCATTCTGATTTAACACAGAACTTAGTTTATTAACACTCTACAGATTTAAAAAAAATCGAGGACAACGACAATGAGCGATAAATTAAACCTTTAATCATGTTTCTTTTATACTTAAGTTCACAAAAACTGTCTGGTGAAGTATATAAACCTGTATCAGTTTGCTTCCTATAAATTCCAGTCTTGTAACTAAGAGATTTTCTTTCAACCAAAAGATCCAGAAAAGGTAGGACTCCATTCCTTTCATTTTCAACTGTAAATGTAACATTTGAATGTAACGAATTCATAAAATTTAAAAATGAAAATACATCAGCCTGATTTTTAAAAACTAGAAATATATCATCAACGTTTACTTACTCAAGGTTGATTTCCATCAAACAATTAAATTTTATTTGCAATCTTTGAAAGAATAATATTATTAATAAAAAATTTTTTTTATAAAAACAACCACGTTTTTCAAGCATTACCAATGCACTAAAAAGAGGAAAATAATTTTTTTCTAGACATGTGAGAAATTTTATAC
>MQRK01238344.1:11762-24707 GCA_001938485.1 Girardia tigrina | reverse complement strand
ATTGTTCTTCACATAAAATTGACTATTCAAAATATTTTGTTATTGATTTTTAGAACACAGGATATCGTTCTTGTTTTGAAATTGCAGGTGCACAGTTACTTTTTGAACGCACTGTATAATGAAATAAAATATTATGTTGATAAAATAGATTTAATCTGGTAAATCATAAAATATGTATTGTATATTTTGTAATGTATTTATAAATTCATATTCATCGGGTTCCCAATTAAATAATTTTTTAAAAACTTTGTAATATCTCTTTTATTTCTCGTAGGAATTTGAATTGATTTATTTAAATCTTCATCTTGTTTTTTAACTTCTTCAATTAAATCTTTTTGTGTATCTTCACTTAAATCCCCGATAGTTTTTAAACATTTATCTAATTGTTTATTTTTTAATTCTACTTTTTTATTCAAATTTTTATTTTCTTGTTCCAGACATTTTTTATCATCTTCTAATTCAGAACAATAATCAACAGCTTTAAATAATTGAGTTTTTAAAGTTGCTACATTTTATTTCAAAATTACCACTTGACCTACTTGTTTCAAACCGTAATCAGCTTGTGATGCCAAATTCATTTTTTATATAAATTCTCATTATTTTCTATTTTCTTATTTATTCTTTTTTCTTTGTCAGTTTCTTTTTTTGATTTCACTAATTCCATTTTTTTAAGAACATTATGATATTGATCTTTGTGAAATTTTTTCAATCATTAAATTACGTTTTCTTTCTTTTTCGTTTTCAGACTCTTCTTGTTCTTTTTCAGATTCAGATTCAGATTCTTGTTCTTGTTCTTCTTGTTTTGGTTTTATTTCAAGTTTTAATTCAGGATTTTCTTCTTCTTATTTTGATTTTATTTCTAGATTTCCCATACGAGATTAATTTTAATTCAGATTCAGATTCTTGTTTTTGTTTTGTTTTTCTTCTTATTTTAGAATTTTTTCAGACTCAATCTTACTCGTTTTTACTTCGTCAAGCTTGGTTTTTTTCGTTTTTTGTTTCAATATAATTTTTCCTTTTTTCATGGGAGTTTCATAACGATAAGGCGAAGAATTATTTAATTCTTTTAATATTCTTGAAAATTTGTATTCAGAAATTCCTATTTTTTTACAAATTTCTCTATGTTTTATTTTTTTATTTCTTTCTTTATACATTGAATAATCATCTATTACTTGTTTATATTGAATAAATTTCATACTCAATATATTTGCCTTAATATCGTTTTTAATATATTCAAAATTAAAGTTCTCAAGTTTTTTTAAATAGTCATAATCAAGAAAATTTTTTTCATTTATTTTTTCTTTGGAATAATATGAATTTTGAAGAATGTATTAATTTTGTTTTTAAAGAAAATGACGGAAAAAATGAAAAAAATTTTAATAAGTTAAACCATGATCCGAATAAAAAAATGATTAAAACTCCTGAGCATTTAAAAATAAATGATGAACTTTATAAAAAACTCCTTTGGGAATTAGAACCCAATATAAATATTGGGAAAAAGAGATTTTTCGTCGAAATCTTAAAGATGAGAAGAATTTCTACCGGATCTCCAATAAAAATCTTCGAAGATATCTTATAAAACGTAATAGAGTATTTACCTATATTGTTAAATATGGGTCATTTTAATTTTTTATTTTATTGTAGTGTAGTATAATATAAAAAATAATAATAATATAATTTAATTTGTTAGTCTTTTTATTATAAAATATTTATTTTATTTATTAAAAAATATTTGAAATAGTCATTCTGCGGAATGACTTTTAGCTACCCGATTTTTTTTTCGTTTTCTCATTTTTATTGGGAAATTATATGAATTATTATTTTTTGGAAAATTTTGGGATTTTTTTGAGATTTTCGTGGGAAATTACATGAATTTTTATTTTTGAAAATTTTTGAAAATTAAATATTTAAATATAAAATTCAAAAAAATTTATGGGTATTTTAAACGATTTTCACGGGAAAAATGGGGATTTTGGGAAATTTTTGAAAAAAGGTGTTTTTTGGGCGATTTTCAAGATTTTTAATTTTTTTAGAGGGGTTGTTCTACCCCCGTCAATTTTATATTACTACCGTTGCTATCGGAACCGAAACCGTCACTAAGGAACCGGGAACCAATCAGAAGTGTTTCCAAGGTACCGGGGACCAATCAGTACCATTGTCTAGTGAACTGCAACCGTTACTAAGGTAATCGGAACCGTTGCTAGGGACATGGGAACCAATCAGAAGCGTTGTCAAGTTAACCAGAACCATTGCCATGGTAACCGGAACCGTTGCCATGGTAACCTGAACCATTGCCATGGCAACTGGTACCCCTCATTGGGGGTTGTGGGGCAGAAGCCCAATTTTCCCCTACTTTGGATTTATTTCAGGGTTGTTGGAACGTCATTGACTATTTCGCAGATTAGTAAATTAGATATCATCCAAGCGATCGTGATCTTTGATTAATATCATATGCATGATCAATTACAGAACTACTATTTAAAAGACAATAATCTTGGTAGACTTGAGATTTAAATTCGAAATTTTTATCTATGAAAATAAAATGAGTCTTCTCACTTAAATTGATTCTTACCCTAACTACCAATCTTTTAGAAACACAAGATTCATGAGCATTACTCGTCGTCGCCAATGTTTTTAAATTAAACTGATAAACTGCCTTTTATTGTTTCGACTTCAGAGCAACTTTAACTGTAAAGATTTTCTCATCTTACCATGAAAAATCTTTGAAACGGGCGCCTTGAACATCGAACTTGACATCATTTCATATGGATATTTATTAATTGTGATTATTCATATTCATATTCTTATTATTATTACTGTTATGGATATTGTCGTTCTTATTCTGGTCATAGACAAAATATCATTCTTCTTTATTATTATCCCAGTAGATCTGATAAATGCCTGTAAGATAAATGCCTATAAGATAAATATCGAGGATGATATTTTCCCATTAGGGGGAGATTTGTTGGGGTTCCAAAAAATATAAATAAAAATTTTAAAAATCCTGTAGAAAAATTAAAAATAATTCTCTGGTAAAAATTAATAATTTTTGATTATCATAATAGCTATTTTAATAAAATTTGTATAATATTTGTAAATATTTTTAGAATTGTTCTAGTAAACTAATTTTCAAGGTTATTTAAAACTAGGATATGAACAATAATTAAGTCGGTCATATTCGCAAAAAATTACTACTTTTAAAGAAAAATAAAGAAAAATTCGTATTAAAGCGTTTAGCTTAAAGTGAAGTAAAATTCATTGTTGTTTAATGAATCTTTTCTTTTTATTATTATCAAAAATCAATCTAAGAACTTAGTATCCTGTGTAGGAGAAAAACGTTTATTTTGATTTTGGATTGACGGTTATCGTTCGTTTTAGAAGATTTATAGTTTCTTGCTATTTTCTTGCTATTTATGTCTTTGTGTAACTCTAGAATCTTGCTTTCGCGTTTATTAAAAAATAAAAATTAGTATTGTTTATCATTTATTTAGTTCAAGGATTTCGGATCTAGAGCAGTGTTTCTTTCAGCCTCTCTGTTTTGGGGGAACCTCGTTTTCTAGGGGGTGTTAGAATTTCGTTGGTTTTTGATTGATTGCATGTGTTGGTATTACAACTTTATCGTTAACCTTGATATACAATCAGGAAGTCAACACAAACACCAAAGGTAAAAGATTTATTAGTAACTAATGCACAATATAGTATTAACCCATAAAATGGATGCGAATTCGTCTCTCCTCTTGTCTATGCCAAATACGAAGAATTTCCCACGCTTCCTCATCAGAAAGTGTATCTTTTCCCTCGATGGAAATGAGCATACACACTTCTAGATTTGAGAGAGATAGTCGCCGTTTAAGTCGAGTTTCGATTCGGTTCATAAAACTAAATGACCTTTCGACAGAAGGCGTAACCAAAGGACACAGGAGAATAATGGAAGCTAATATTGAAAGATTTGGAAACATGCCGCTCGGCACCCCGCTTGTGTTGACAAGAGAGCGAAGAACTTCATCAGAGCATGGCACGTTTCCTTTCATTTGGTGAATGGTTATGTGATTTCGGAATACGTTAAACTCTTCAATCACATACACAATAATATTTTCAAGGAATGGTGACTCATTCAAATTGTTTGCAATTGAGCATGATAATTTGGAACATCTGTAGAATTTTGGAGTGGAATCCATGCTGTCAAGTAAACATTCAATAAATTGATTAATCATTATGGTGCACAATCTTTCTTTCTCTGTATTGCCGTCTTCAACAAGTGATAATTAATATGATTGAATGAAGAGAGTGACATCATCTTCATAAAGGGATCAATCTCATATTTTAGTCACAGTTAAACGTGCAGTAGCAATAAAATCCTGCATAGTGACAAGTGTAGCTGTCACAGTTTGAAGTTGCTTTGTCAAAATTGAGAGAGGCTGAAAAATTCTTTTCAGCGCATGTAGAATTATAATTCCTTTACGAGTTTGAAGTGTCAATAGAAGGTCACCAGCCTCTGAGAATAAATCCCTCCTGTTGTCATGAATTTCTTGCATAGTAACTATGATAACATCCAGACATTTGGTTGTTGCTGAAACACATTGATAGTGTGATGTCCTGCTCGTATAAGTTCTACTTGGGGGCAATCTAGGATCTCTTTTAAAGCCTTAAATTTACGATAGTTTATAAGACTGTTTTAAAGTAGTCGCCAAAAACTATTAAGAACAGAAAACACTTTACTTATGTCGCTGTATATATGCGCTGCAAATACACACACAAGGTGCAACATATGACTTTGACAATGGACGACGACTGCATCTTCAGTGGGGTATTTATCATTTGTGATTGTGTTCCATTTTGCTTACCGAACACATTGCTGGCTCCATCAAAGGACAGCCACTTTACATTCATCAATTTAGAACGATGTCGAATTACGAAAGCTTTGCTGAGAATTGTCCAAAAGATAATTCTAATTGTTTTGAAAATAAAAGTTCGAAAAGCCATGTTGGTGTTTTTAATAAGGATTATTTTAATTATGTTCGAATAGTCAATCACTTTAAATTTAAATAAAGAAATACCAATTTCCATCTGGGTGGAGAATCAACATTCTAAATTCAACATACTCAAATCAACATACAGCATCAATATATTTACACGTTCAAACAATTTGAAATATTCCTCACAATATTCATAAACTATTTTCTTTTAGTCTCTTTTGCTTCTTTGGATATCATTAACAAGTTTGCTTAAAATTTGCTTCATAAAAATTTAAAGATAAAAGATGTACTCACTGTGAGAGATTGTGAGTGGAAAACCTCCAGTAGGACATTGACTCTTCAGAATTTTCAAAAAAATTAATTTGAACGCAATAGGATAAAAGAATTGTCTCAAAATGTTTTTTTATTTTCTATGGTCATTCCTTTATGGTTTCATTTTGGTAATTGTATAAATCTGTTCTCTCAATGGACGATGCATTTGATGATATTCTGATAAGAATGAAACATGTCGTTAATTGCGAAATCATAAATAGTTACTTAAAAGATATATTATTTTATTTATTTTTGATTTAATAGTTCAATAAGTACAAAACATTTATTAAAAAAAATTAATTATAAAGATTCTTATTGGTTAAAAATTAAATCTAAACATTTTTTAAAACAGTAAATATAAAATACATTCAAAAATTAATTAAAATCTTTTTACTTTAAAATTAAATTTAATTATTTTTAATTAGCAGAAATCAAAGAAAATATCAATCATCCATCTGTGTAGGAGAGGCACAATCCGAATCAACATACAACATGCACAATATCAACACACAATTCAAAACATTCCTCACAATTGGTTTGTAATTGTTATGGGGAGCCATTTCCGAATTCCGATCCTTCATTACTTTGTCCGGTAAAATCTAATTTGCTCTCTCCTTTTTCTGTTCGTTGTCTTCTAATCTTGCAAAATTTTCTTATTTTAAAGTTTGATGTGTATACTGAAATTGTCGTCCTTTCAAGTCTGAAAAGAGTCAATGTCCTCATGGATGCCTTCCGCCCACAAGCTGTCACAATGAGGACATCTTTTAATTTTTATGAAGCTAATTTTAAGCAAACTTGTTAACGATATCCAAACAAACAAATGAGACTAAAACAAAATAGTTTATGCATATCATTATAAATTTATCATGTAATCGACTGAAGAATGAAGGATAAAATGATCGACGTTGATGTAACAATAGAAACATTTAAAGATAAGAAGAATATATTTACAAAGTAAATATATAAAAGATACGGAGAAACATAAATGGAAACAACTTGCATCAATGATCGCACAATATGAGAGCCATTTCCATTTGTTTCGTTGATAATTAGTTTGATAAGGGTCATTCTTAGGAATTGTCTCCTTCTACGAATAGCGCATTATCTTTATGCAAAGGAAAATATAAAATAAAATATCCCTAATGATATTTCATTTATCCGTGATGATTGTCCTAAAATATATTTGCTTGTACATGTCCCTGTTGAGATCTATCTATGGTCAAATGGCTCAATACGCGTATCAAAGAAAGGATGTTCAAAGTTGCTACATGAGCATGATGCCTCGCCAAACACGAACGTTTAATCCGTTTAGTAATCTAAGATGTGCAACTTGGTGTTCGGAACGGAAGAACAACTGTGCCGGATATTCGTTTGTGAACAATATTTGTTACACTTACGACAACACTGAAACCATAGTAAATAGTAATACAGGCTGTTCGAGTGCTCTGCAAGCTTTCTATAAGAAATCTTTTGGCAATCCGCTCGATGATCATCTTGGCTATATTATATGGTATCAAGACTCTCCAGCCTTTAGTACATTTAATTTACAACTAGCTATGGGTGCATGTGCGAGCTCAAATTTATTACTTCTCGAAATGACTAGTGACGCTTCCTTTGCTTTGAAAAGTTTATTTACTAAGGCTTTCTGGGTAGGAGGAAAGTGTATCCAACTTCCTTGCAATTTGTCATCTAATTATCGATGGAACTCAAGTAACAGAACAGTTAACCCTGCATATTGGGCACCTGGTGAACCAAAAGGTACTTATGGTAGTGGTTCGGTGATAGTGGGTACTCCAAATGGTTTGCAAGCCACATCCACGACTACCGGATATTATGCATTCCTTTGTGGCAAGTCTGTAGCAGATGATTTACAATAATTTATTCGTTAAAATTTGAAGCATCATTTTGTTTCTCTTTCTTAATATTAATTTGAAAATGTTTTAATATTCGTGAATAAATTTATTTAACTTTATTAATCAAAGCACATGAAAGAAAAGTATAATAACACATTTTTTCGATCAACTTTGACCATCGCCATTCGATATTTGACTATTTATATTTATTCATATTTTCCTCTCACTTTAATTTTCAATACATTTGTTTGATCTCAGTTTGCTTTATTTTATATTACCTAAATTGATTGTTCTATTTTGCAAGTGATATCAGAGTGCTGCCTTACCCGCTCCAATGGTTGATTGATATCTCGAATATTCTGATTGTTCTTCATTCTGAGGAATATTTGTGTGTTGATGTTTTGTGTAGTGTTTGCATGTTTAAATGATGTGTGATGATTTTGGATTGTAACTCTCCGAATCAGATGGATGATCAATATTTTAATAATTATAATCTGAAACTAATTTATTTAAATTTAGATTTAATACTCAAATTTTTAATTTATTATTATTGTAAATTTTACATAATTTTATTTATTTTTTTTGTAAATTTTTAAATAATTAACTCAAATTAATATTTTAATGATTATAAGAATTAATTTTATTTTAACCAATAAAATTTAAAGTAAATATTTTAAATATTCTTTTCAATTTAGTTCAGATTTTGGATGAGAAGTATAAAATATTGATAGATGAATTTGAGCGAAGGCATTATTACGGATTGTCATAAAGAGGATCCAAATTGAGATTGCAATAAGTGTTGTTACAAATGTGTGATTTCTCTTAAGGTTCAGAAACATTTGTTGGATCTGAGTACAAATTAGAGGAATTCTTGATAAGTTTTAACATGTATTCAAACATTATGGGATTTTCAGAAGAGCGGAAAATCCTACTGGTAACAGCCTACTTGACTCTAGATGCGATTTTCAGTTATGTGTTATCACCAGTGCACAAATATTTACTAAATGTATAAAAACATTTCAAATACATTCCAGAATCATGCATATTGATAAATTGTTGTCTGTTGATTAAAAGTTTTCTTTAAAATCAGAACAAAACATTTAAATTGATTCTAAATAGAATTTCATCATTTTGTATCATCATAACTTATGAGATAGAACTAGAGGACGGCAGGATCTAGATCATAAATGTAGAATGGCTAAATCAATTTAAACCGAGGGGGATGTAAGAAATATTTTAAATTGTTTGAATGTGTAAATGTAGTGATGCTGTATGTTGATTTAAGTATGTTGAATTTAGAATGGTGATTCTCAGACCCAGATGGAAATTGGTATTTTTTATTTAAATTTAAAGTGATTGATTATTCGAACATAATTAAAATAATCATTTGATAAGTTCATATTTGTAATTTCACAATTAAAATTAAGTTTAATATTTTTGGTAAAATTTAAATTAAATGCATTTTTAATAATTTGATGACATTTTTATTATTTTGGGATTTATTGAGAATGGTAAAAATTAATATTTTTAATTAATATTAATATATTTAAAAAAACGACTTAGAAAAATTGTTCGAATAATCATGATTAAAAGAGAAATAAGAAAACTAATTAGAACGATGGCAAACGATGAAAGACCTTCGGAGAGTCATAATGACTCTAAATGTGATTGTAATAAAAGTTCAAACGCGACTTGTCTCAATATTCTTAATAAATATCATTATAAATTTTTCATTTAATCGAATGAAGAATGAAGGATAAAATGATCGACGTTGATGTAACAATAGAAAAATTTAAAGATAAGAATATATTAACAAAGTAAATGTATAAAAGATACGGAGAAACATAAATGGAAACAACCTGCATCAATAATCAGAAATTTAAAGCCCTTTCCATTTGTTTCGTTGATAAATAGTTTGATAAGGGTCATTCTTAGCGACTGTCTCCTTCTACAAATGGCGCTTTATCTTTATGCAAATGAAAATATAAAATAAAATATCGCTAATGATATTTCATTTATCCGCGATGATTGTCCTAAAATATATTTGGTTGTATCTGTCATGTTGAGATCTTTCTATGGTCAAATGGATCAATACGGGTATCAAAGAAAGGATGTACAAAGTTGCCTCATCAACTTGATGCCTCACCAAACTCGAACGTTTAATCCGTTTAGTAATCTGAGATTTGCAACTTGGTGTTCGGAACAGAAGAACGACTGTGTGGATATTCGTTTGTGAACAGTAGTTGTTACACTTACAATAATTGTCAGTATATATTGAAATCTATTTTTATTTCTTTTCAATGGTTAAATAGTTTCTTATTTTTTTAAATTTGAAAGTTCTAAAAAGTTAAATAAATGCAAAAAGTTTTAAAATTAAAAATGATATTAAAAAGAAAACCATCAAAAATTAAATACTTACATAAAAAGCAAAATGTTTACATTCATAAGTTATGAATTCACGGACGGGGCCCGGGCCGCACCCTAATTCATAACAATTTATTATAATAAAACTTTTGAAATAAGAATTTTAAAATAAATAATAAACGGATTAAACTTTATAATATTTTAATACATAATTTTTTCAATAAAAGGCTTATGGTAAATTTCAATATAATAGTTTTAGGATAAAATTTTATAAAACTTTTTGGTTATAAATTTTAACTTATAATTTAAAAATTAATTCTGTTTATTTAAAGTTTTGAAATTTAAAATTTATTATATTTGAAAAATTGAATTGGAAGATAAATTTAATAGATTGATTTTGGCGAAATAATTGAATTTAAGAGAAATTTGTTTAATAATGTGAATTATTGTCATTAATAAATTTTTGTAATAAATATGACTTCAGAAATCTCTGATAATGAAAATGGCATAAACGCAACTTACAATCCACAATACTCAAATTATATTTTCTGGAAAGGTTCATCCGCTGTGTTAGTCGATATCTAAATTGAATTAACAATAAAAATTATAACTTGTTACCAAAAATATATTTGGATAGTTGGATAATTGAATGTTATTTTAATATTCAATTATTGTTGTTGTTTTAATATTTGATTATTTGTGTTAGAATTTAAATATATTTATTCTGATGGATTTCGATTGTGTTCTTACTGGCGACCACAGTCACTCAAATCTCGAAATCAAACCGGTGATTTGCGCAGTGAGCAGAGCGGAAGAGAGAAAAAAATTATTTTCTAAATTACCATTTGCTACTCAAGAAGCACTGGCACTGAATTTATCATTTTTTTATGGTAAATCGGATAACGCAGGGAAATGGCTGGACGAAACAAAGGAGTTTGCGTTATTCAACCAAATGGAAATGTCATTTGCCTTCGACATGCTTCTACGAGGGGACTACCGTCTGTTATCGAACGAATTTAGTGCTAATCGGAAAGACTTGTCGAACGAAGTGAGTAGATGGTTTCTATCAACATTTACCAAACAGAGGAGTGTCGTGGACAAAGTCAAGGAGCTGAGTAACGTTTCTATACGACACAACGAACGATATCAATGTTTCGAGTTACGGGTAAGATCATTAGTTACTGAAATTTTTAAGACGCCAGAAGCAATGGATGAAATTATTAAAGCATTTGTAGTCCATGGCATACATAATGATAAGCTACGAGAAGCATTTATTTTAGAACCGGATATGCCGTCAGAAAAGCGTCTTACAATGGCCAGTATGCTGCAGCAATTGACTCCTAAATCAATCGCAGCAGTTTTACCAAATAAGATGAGATATTCTGATGCTGTTAGAAAACCAAACATGGATAATTATCAACTACGGAAAATGGGATTTCATCAACCACAAGGAAGGAAAAACAAACAATTAATAATGAAAAATGAAAATTCCAATAATCAGCCAATACTCGCGAACCAACAACGAAATTTCCCGAACGAATCAATGAAGTCGATTGCCAAGAGATATTGTTATAGAGCTTGGGGAAGACAAGAACCACGGCCTGATCTTTTAAAACCGGGTCACTGTTTTTGTTGCGGAGAAGCGGGACATAGAATAATTGATTGTCCTTTAAATGGAAGATGCCTAGTTTGTGGGAAAGAAGGTCATAATTTTGAGATTGTTATAAAATACACAAATCCAATAGGAGAGAAGCCACTTCGCAACCAATTTTATGCATACAAGAAGAAGAAGATTTGATTGAAGACATCTATGATTTTAATGATTCAGACAGTAACTCAGAAGTTCAATTTGGGAAGCAAGAAAAAAATGGTCCGCAACCCACGATAGCTATTTCGTCCGTCGGGTTGCATCAATAAAGGAAATAAATTTCAGAGATAGAAAAAAATACAGAGAAGAATAAGAAGATGTATCAGAAGACAGATGGTAGATTATGGAGCAGGGTTGTATGCAATGGGACAGAGTTCGAGATGTTGTGGGATTCAGGAGCCTCCGTTTCAGTAATGGATGTATCATGTTGGAAGGAAATGGGTGGTCCACTGTTGAAGCCGTCAAGTGAGAAGTTGATGGGTACTTTTTCGTCGGGCGGTGGAGTATGTTTAGGTAAAAGTAAAATCAACGTTCAATGGGGCCACAAACAGAATACAATACAGGTATATGTTGTGAAGGGCTTAGTACCAGTCTTTATTGAGGAAGTTTTTAGTCGTATTGCAAGTGCATGTCTTAAAATCAATCCTCAGAAGTGCTGTTTGAAGGAGTTTGAAGTTAGATTTTTAAGACATGTAGTCAGTAGCAAAGGAATAGAAACATGTGAAGATAAAATCAAATCGATTAATGAAGCACTGGTTCCAAAATGTGCCACTCAATTGCGTTCTTTTTTGGGTGTTGCCAATTACTACCGGCGATTTATCAAAGATTTTGCTAAAATATCAAAGCCTTTATATGCGGCCAATGCCGCTAAAGAGAAATTTTACTGGTCACAGGAGTGTGTAGACAGTTTTGATGAACTTAAAAAGTGTCTTTCTACAAGTCCGGTATTATGCTTCCCTAATATTAACCAAAAAATGGTGCTAGATACAGATGCCAGCTTCTCTGCTATTGGAGGGGTATTAAGACAAATCCAAGAAGATGAATCGGAACGGGTGATAGCTTACGGATCGAGAACCCTGATGAGCATGAAAAGGGCTACTGTATAACCAGAAAGGAATTGCTAGCATTAAGAGATTACATACTGAATTTCAAGCATTATTTATATGGAAAAAAGTTCTTGGCCCGTACCGATCATAAAGCACTTTTATTTATGCCCCAGACAAGCAAACCACTTACAGTACAGGAAAGGATCAGAAAATTCAAATGCAGATGGGATCTCAAGATTGTCAGAAGCATTGTGTGCTCAATGTATGACGAAACATGTCGGAGCTAAAACAAATAAGAGTAAAGTAAAGTATTTAAACACTTATAGCACGATGGATATCCACCATATCAAGGAAATCCAACGAGAAGATAAAAATATTCTGGAAATTATTACTTCATTAGAACTTAATGAACCACCTTCAATAGATCAGTTACAAGGTCCCTTGTGGAAACACATTAATCACTTGATATTAGAAGATGAATTGCTGTTTTATCGGAATGGACATATAAAAAGCGTGGTTGTCCCAGAAGCTGCTCAACATCGCTTAATTCAGTACATTCATCAAGATTTATGTCACATCGGATATAAGAAGTTGTATGAATATATGCGGGATATCTATTTCTGACCACAAATGCGACAGACAATTGAGAAAGTTTCTAGAGAATGTGTTATTTGTGCAAAACGGAAGGTACTAACAACACCATCTAAGGAGACATTTTTACCTCGAGATGATAAAACATTATTTGA
>MQRK01238341.1:21520-34942 GCA_001938485.1 Girardia tigrina | reverse complement strand
TTAATTCTGAACACGCAACTGACTTTTTTCTCGTCACGCAATTCTTGCACTTTAAAATAAAATAATTAAGGTCGTCTTCTTTTACGTCTTTAACGTTTTCTTTTTCTCTTATCTTTTATCTTCTTGGATACCTTTTTGAATGTCTTTGAGTGTCACCTTTTTTAAAATCTTTCTCCTTTATATAGTGACTTTCTTACTTTAAATCTTTTTTATTTATCTTATAAAATAAGCTATTTCTTTAAATCACATAAATAACTTTTAATTTAACTCCATCTATTTATTATTATTATTCATTTTAATTAATTTATTTATATATATTCTATATTTATTTTAGATAAAAAGTAAATATTTCTATTTAACTTTAAGAATTTAAACAATTTATTAAAATAATATATTAAATTAAAATACTATCTCAACAAACAGTCGTTGCTAACTTTCTAATATTTGTAAATTTGTAACAATACTACAATACATTTATCTTTCAATCGCGACGCCCCTTAAATGATGCAACCCCTAGGTAGTTACCTACTTTACATATAAAATTGTAAAACATCCGACAGAATAGATTGTATTATTATTTATTAATTATCCCAAGTCTGTATAACTGTTTTTAGTTTCTCTGTACAATCAACATATTTTTTTTCTTGCTAGTTGCTGTCCACTAACAAATTGTTCACTTTTTATTTTGTTTAGTGACAGTTCATTTTTTATTGCAGTGATAAACTTTTAATATATTTGGATGATTACCCGATACTTGGTAAACAAAAACCACGATGCCAGCCTCAATATAGTTGTTTGTCTTAGGCAATCCTTCCAAAACACTTCCATAGCATTTCCACATCTTGATCAAGAAAGTAGAAGAGCGTTATGCATATCGTAAATTTAGACGGATTTATTTTAATGGACTTTAATTTTAGAAAAATTTCTTGTTAGGTTAATTTATTTGTTTAGACCAAATTTGATTTTAGACCACTTGACCTAAAGCCCCATTTATTTACTTTTCTCTTTTTAAAAAAATTAAATTTGATTTTATTTGTTAATTTTAAAAATTAAACTTATCAAATTATTATCGTTTGGTTATGATTGTTTTAATAATTGTAAATACAAAAAATCAATTTCCGTCTGGGATGGAGATTCACCATTCTAAGTGTGAGTAGGAATAGTTACGCAATAAATATTGTTTGTTACTGCCTGAAATAACTAAGATTACTTACGTAATAATTATTGTGTGATTGCTGATGACATTGATTGTGTAAAGTCAGTTGTGATGATACAATAAAATGGGTTAATTGTCTGATGTTGAATGTATGCTGAATGTATGTTGATAGTATATGTGTGTTTGAGAGTGTAAACCAATGAAAAGGCTTTGAAAATGTGAGTCATTATAACATCACTATTTTCCCCATTAAATAGTCGAGATTATGGATATTGTGTTATAATTAATAAATCTTAGAATCGGAATTAGTCATTTTATTTTAAATGGATAACACTAAGTTTGGCATATTGAAATCAACATATTGAATTAGTAGGGGAAAATGCGGGTTTCCACCTTAATTTCTTAATTATTTTGCTAGATAAATATTAGAATATTAATATTAAAAAAAAATTTAAAGTTAAATTATAAAGATTTTAAAAACTAAATCTACTATCAATATTTAAATCAAAAAACTCTTTTTTTATGTTTAATTGCACCCAAAAAATTATTTAGAACTTAAAAAATTGTACTACACTAATTTAAATTTTTAAATTAATCAATACTTCATAAAATTTATTTTTTTATATTTTAAATTAAATTTTAATTGTATTTATATAAAATAAAAATTTTCACTTTAAAATATTAATTAAATTATAAAATTAATTTACTTTGGGTTAATTATTATTATTTCAAAATTAAAAAAATAATATTTTAAATTAAAAAATAAATACTTTTTGTTTTTAATACGGATCTTATTTTTTAATTAAGAATTTTAATTTTCTAACTTTGAATTATTTATTTAATTAAATTATTGTTGAATTAGGTAAATGTAAAAAATCAAAATATACTACAAATATTTTATTATTATTTATTTTAAATTTTTAAATCCTAAAATTTCTAAAAAAAACTTTGAAACAATTTTAAACTTCTCATTATTTAAGCTGGAGAACCAGTACCGGTTGTACCACAAGTCCGTGTCAAATTAAAAATAACAGCTATTGCTTTAGGCCTCAGTGGACAATGTTCAATTCCGCCAACTTTCATTTATAAATTATAAATAAAAAAATAGAATTATAAATTATCATTATAATATTTAAAGCGAAAAAAGATTTATTATTAATTTTTCTATATGGTAAAAATATATTTTAGAAATCACAAAAAAATCAAAAAGATATAAATGTTTTACTATCATTTATTTGAATTTTTTTTGTATTATTTTTATTTTGAAAATTCAGAGTATATAATTTAATTTACCGTTTCATTTCGTTGTAATAAAATTTTTATAAATCAAATAAATCAAGGACTATGTCGTTTTATATTCTTTTAAGAAATTACGAATGAAAATTTCACTAAAATTATAATTAACAACTTAAAAATGAAGTATATATGACTCACGAGGAACTTTAGTAATAATAAAATAACCTAAAGTAAAATAAAAAAATATTTAGTAAACATATTTTCAATACAGTTTAAATGTCATTTAGGCTAACAGAAAAGTTGTAATTTTTATGGGAACAGAATAGTTGTAATATAGTAATAATCAGAGCTCTAATTTTTGTCTTAAAATTTTATTGCACAACAAAATTGTTCTCGTAAATACATATAAAAATTTTAATTAAAATTGTTATAGAAAAATTGAAAATAATTCTTTAATCAAAATTATCAATTAAGGTTAATATAATATTTATTTTACTAAAATTTCGATTAAAATCTCTAAATATTTTCACATTTTTTTTATTAAATCAATTCTCAAGGTTATCAAAAATTACTATATACACAGGAACGAATTCAGACATAATTGCCCAAAAATTCTATTAAAAGAAAATCAATCGAAGAAGCATTATCAACAAAATAAAGTTATTATCTTTCTAATTTCTAATTCTTACTGAAAGTTTATCTTGAGTACCTTGCATTGGGGAAAAAGTATATTGTAAAAAACTTTCATATTTACAGTTTTGATGTTAAAAATCTGTGTGCTATTTTGTTTTATTGAAAATAAAGATTTATAAAAGAAATTGTGTTGATTTAATTATATATTTGTGTTGGAAGACCCTCCTGATTATTGGGAATCAGATTAAAGAATTGTGCTTAAAAGTAAATATTGGTGTTAAAATCGAATGCCTAACAAAAATTCTTTTTTAATTTTAAAAATTCACATTGAAAAAATATAATATAAGAATTGTTTTAATAATTCTGAAGTTTTGTATTACTTCATTTTGTAAATTAAAAAAAAGCTATATATTTATTATAAAATTGATTATAAAAATATGCGATATATAATTATAATTTCAACATAATAAATTGTAGTAAAAAATTAAAAAGCAAAATACAAAATTATAATTATACAAAAAGAAAATTAATTTTCAATAAAATATTAAACATTTAAATTAAATATACTACAATGACCATATAAATTATTTTTAAAACACGAAAAAAACATTTGTTTTAAATTTTTATTTAATAAAATTATTTTCCTTAAATTATCTTAATTTGTTCGAAAATGTATAATTATTTCAAATATTAATTAAATGATAAAATTAGGTTTAGTAGCCGATGCGCAATATTGCGATTGTGAGGACGGTACGAACGACCGGATGACAACAAGAAGATATTATAGAAACAGTTTAGAAATATTGGATCGTTCTTTTAAATATTTTGAATCTGAAGAATGTTTCAACATTTTACAGCTCGGTGATTTGATTGATGGAAAGTGCAGGCAATTAGGAATTATTAATGAAGCTTTGAATACGGTAGGAGAACGATTTCAAGGAGATAAATTTGAAGTTTTTCATGTTATTGGTAATCATGAACTTTATAATCTTTCGAGACGAAAATATTGCGATTCTTTCATGGGAAGTTCGTTGAGAAAGTATCGTAACTGTGAAACGGAAATTAACTATTATAAAGTTGATTTGGCACCAAAAGTTTGTTTGATCGTTCTGGACACTTATGAAATCAGTGTTTTGGGCGAAAGAACTTCTGCAGAAGAAGAGAATAATTATTTGACTGCTAAAAAGATTATCTTAGAGCACAATAAGAATGATAATTGGAATGAATCGGATGGTTTACAAATGCCAAGATTTGTTGCTTATAATGGAGCCGTTGGACAGACCCAACTGAAATGGCTTGAAGATCAGCTCAACGAATGTACTATGAAGGAACAAATCGTCATTGTTGCAGGTAATTCTTATTTCCTTCATTTTTTAACAAAATGTTTTTTTGGCAAATAACAAAAAAAAGCAAAAATTGTAATTATATTTTTTTATAAAAATAATTTCACTAAAACTTTTTCAGGAAATTGGTTATTGTACAATGTACATGTTTTGAAAATCTCGCATCATTCTTCCTCATATTTTTTTATTTCCCAATTAACAAAAAATTAAAAACTATAATTATATTATTAAATACTTTAAAAAGTTTAAGTTATTGTGCTATTAACATCTTTTTCTATTTTTAAGGACATATTCCTCTTCTAAATACGGAATTAGACAAGAGTGGCATGCTATGGAACTCCGAAGAGGTGATTGATATTCTTCATCGGTATCCATGTGTTAAAGCTTATTTGTGCGGACATAACCATATGGGATATATTTGGAAAAACGATAAATTCATTCATATTACGATGCCCGGAATTATTGAGTCTCCCCTAAGTAATGTTCCATATGGAATTTTAAGTGTAACGGAAAACAAAATCAGTCTCAGTGATATGCCTGGTTATTGGAAAGCCACTGAATATGTTTTTTAAATAACAATATATTTATTTTTTTACCTAACTTCGAAGTATATTTACTGTTATTTATTTTCAAGTCCCAGTGACAAAATTATTTGGATAATATTTTAAGATATTTAATATTTTCATGTATTGGTAATTTATTTTATGTTAAAGGAGTGTCATAACATGTGTTATTAGGGGAATCATTTGTCTCGCATCTCTAAGGGATGCGCAAAAGTTATTCATACATATTTTGTTGTAATTTAAAAAAATTCTAAAACTTTCAATAATAATTAAAAAAAATATATATGAGCATTTATTGGAGTACTGGCCACCGGATCGAGCCATTGCGACCAGCATCTCTTTAGTGTGTCTGTACTCGGTGTCATGAAAGATAATCGTGTCGGTTTAACGGCGGCTGTGTACCGATCGGTTGAAGATTTACAAAATAAAAGTATTAAAACTTACCACATTGGAGGCGAATCTCGGGATGGACTTCAACATCGATTATCATATGTCAATTAACATGAAACCATTAATCGTTAAATTAACATGAAATAACTAAACAAATGTAAATCGATAGTTATGAAATCATTAAAAAGCGAAGGATTATTACAAAATCAACATATAATAAAATCAAAAAAGTGAAGGATTGCTCAAAATAACAGTGTTTATAAAAAATAAAATCTGAGGTTTACAAAACTACTCCTCAGGCCCATAATTACGAAGGCGCTTTCGGATGAGGGACTCTCTTGATTCAAAGTAATAATAACATAATTTAAGAAATAAATTTCATCACTATACACTATATTTCATCACTATAAGAAAAGCCTGAAATGGCACCAAATAGGCTTTTAAAATTCATATGAAATAAAAAAGAATTTGGCCCACCAAAAAAGACAAATAAATTAATAATTATAATCCTTAATAATAATATAAAGTTATTACATACATTTTGATAGTTAAATGAAAATAAATAAATATTTAGCATTTTAAAATTAGAAATCGGTTAAATTATCGTACTTTGATATTTCTTATTTTATCCAGAAAGAACAAAGTTTAACTAATCAGAAAAATATAAAGAACCCATATTTCTGAGATATTACAAAATTAAATTAAAATTAATTAAATTGTAAAATATTTCGCAATTAACATAATTAGAGAATTCTTAAATTTGCATTACATAACGATTACGGGGACGAGAACAAAGTTAACCTTTGACTCTCCTTTCATTTGTTATTTAACTATGTATTTTAGTTTATTAAAAGATATTTAGTCTAGAATCTTTGTCTTCTAAAAATATTCTGTAATAAAGCAAAAAGCAAGGCGGCTGCAGCAAGATTGAGTTCTTTGAATCGTCTCCGAGGTATAACCTCCGACAAGCCGGGGCCGTCGACATCACCCTCAGATTGGTCACAACACTCCAAACCAAAAGCCAATCGGACCAGCATCCTCATCGGTCCATTCAAATCCCGTTTGATGATCGCTCGCACCAGTACTGTCGCTGCCATCGTCCTGTCCTCCATCTCTTCATTTGAGCAGTTCGACTCGTCTCGCTTCAGTTTCACCAGCCTATCCAGATAAGTTTGATGTCCCTTGCGATCCTCGAAGAGCGACCCACAATTTCTCGATCTTTCGGTCGCCGCCACCGGCATCGACATTGGCGATATGGAAAGAAATTCGGGATGAAAGTTCGCTTTCTATCACCACGGCAGTAAGTTCTGTGTTTTTGGAGCGCGGAGCGCCCAGAGAACTGATTGTGGATAATTATACGACTTTTTATTCAAACGATTTTATAGAACTTTGCAACGGTTGGAGAGTCGAGGTAATTTACCGTGCAATCCACTGACCAAGCGGGAACGGAATAGTGTAAAGAAGTCATCGCACGATTAAACGAATTGCTGCGAAATCGAATATCACAATAGGAGAAGCAGTTTAGTGGTACAACAATACTCCGTCGAATGGTAATGAACCACCGAGTTGGATGATTTATAATTATAGATGTATGAAACCGGTTTGTGGCGAAAGCGACAATAAGTTCGAAGTGAGGAAGAAAGGTGCGAAGTACTGTGATCATCAGTTAGTTTGGGTGAAACCAATGAGTAGTACAAGTTTCACGCAGCAATGGTTAAAAGGCCAGATTTTGAAAAAACTTTCAAACTGTAAATATTTAGTGGAATGCAATGGATCGAGTTTCCCTCGGCATGTCGGTGATTTACGGCCGAGGAGAGTTGAGCCGGAGAACGTTAATGATAAATCTGTATCTTGGGAAGAGGAATTCGAAGTTGATGATTCAAGGAGTATTGACATGAAACGTCTGTGGAGAAGACCCAAATATTTAGAGGATTATGTGGTTGATGAAGATTCGTGTTCTGACGAATCTGGTGGGGATGTTGTATAGAGTTAATTATTTTGATTTAAAAAGAGATTTTGTTTAATTGAGCTAAAGTTTGGCAGAATTATTGAAATCGAGTTATTCTTATGTAATTAAAAAATATATTGTCGTTGGTCTTATCGTCACTACAATAATATTATCATATCATATAAATGTGTGTGTGTGGTTCACTTGAATTACGGTTTTGAAATAAATGCAGTCACGAAGCAGAGCAAATCAGTTTGGATAATTTTAGAAACAATTATCTTTTTGAAAAGAATAAATAGAGAGCGGCAGCCAGCATCACAGTAATGTGATTTTCACTGTCTTTAAACTCTCACATGGGTTTAATCATAATAAATCATATGACTACATTGATTGCGGTTATTTAATGTATAAAATTAAAAGAAAAATAAATAAAACAAGTATCATATCATAAATTTATTTATAATGATGTCACAACCGCCCTTATGTACCCAAATACAAAGAACGTCAAACATTTCTCACACTGGTAATTTTAAAAATGAAATTTTAATCAATTCAAATGACACAATCCTAAGAATATTTTTAAATATATCGAAAATTATATTAGTGTTCTTAAAATATCGACAGTGAAATATTTAAAGACACAGTTTTTTTTTAAAAAGTAAATCAAAGAGAGTTAAGTAACATTTTAGTCGAATATGATTGTTATAAAACAAAAAAGTCAATTAAGTTTAAAACTAAGAAACTTTGTTAAAGAAAAGATCTTAAGAAACAGTACCCGATTGATAAATTAATTTTCAAATATACTTTCTTTCATTATCACTGATTATTAGGGTGACCATAAGTCAAAATTGAAATACAAAAAATTACAAAATTTCAAAATAATAAAATTTCAAAATTACACACAAATCTGTTAATTTTTTAAGTGTAAGTACGTTGGGAAGGAATTTATTAAGTCAAAATAATGTTTAAATTTGACGTTCGGTCAAAAAGTTGAAAAATACAAATTTTTGATTATTTAGCGCAGTGGTCTTCAAACTGTGTTCCGCGGAACCCTAGGATTCCATGAAATCCCTCAAGGGTTCCACAAAAAAAATCAGTAATTCAAAAGAAATTGCTTCATTTCTCATAAAAAAACATAAATAAAACATTGCTACAAAGACAAAATACAGAAACAAACTTGATGCAGAAAATGTCATGCGCCTACGGTTAACACCAGTTTTTCCAAATATTGTCAAATTATGTGGTGAAAAACAAGCTCACCCAAGTCATTAATTTAAATTTTTTATTTTTACGTTTTGTATTGTGTAAATAGATGTTACATTTATTTTTTTTATTTTTGAATAATTTTGAATTTATATTTAAAAAAGCTAACTATGCATAAATAAATTTATTTCACATGAGGGTTCCGCAAGCTTTTGAAGTTTGAAGACCACTGATTTAGCGTAATCAATATACAATTATAAATTTAAAAAGCGAGAATTTTATTTAAAAAGTTGTATTTCATAGAAATAATCCTTTCTTTAATATTTAATTAAAAGAAATTAAATTAAAATGTTATAAATAAAAATCGTGATTGTCGTCGGCTTTTTGATGAAATTGGCCAAACAACTCAGCCGATACTCAACGTTTGGGGACATGATTTAAAACAGCAATCTAGTACTCAGATCATTTACCTGCAATTTGACTTATTTTAAGAGAAAATCACAGATGGTGGAGTTCTTATTACTCGAGTCAAAACAGCCTCAACACATGAAAATTTAGTAGAAGAATTGATAAACATCACAAAATATGCTAGTTTGTTAAACTATGTTTAAGTGACCGAAAGCAGCTCATACTATAACAGCGCGTACAATAATTTAAGTTCGGTATTTTTTCAAGATGATTCATTCAATGTATCTGGCTACATTGCAAAACGTTTAAAAAAAAAGCGAAGTACTTGATGTCGTCCATCATAAGCGACAGCATATTTCTCACAGCACTTATTCATTGTTGCTCGGATGATGTTAAACGGTGCTTTTATATTCAAATAAATATTTTTCGCAAAGATAGGAATTTTTTTCTAACAAATTAAGTTCACCATTTGCGTTTAACATACATTAAAAACTTAGAAAATTTATTATATCTACTTTTGTGATAAGAAGAAATAAATTTGGTTTGGATCTACTCTTTTTCCTATCTTAACGGTAATAAAATAAGGTGGTTTGTATTAACTCTGTTTTATAGTAAATTTTTGTATATTAAAAAAATAGTCAAAATAAAGTCCAAAATCTAGGATAATAATGTCTATAAATATATTTTTTAGGTCAAATCTTAGGTCACCATGATGATTATATAAAGGGAAACAAATAGGGACTATATCGTTTTTATAGTATAATATTAAATGATGGTTAAAAATTCTGAAAAATTCTGATTAATATAGTAATAATCAGAGCTCGGATTTTTATGACTTAAATTTTTTTATTCAATAAAAAATAGGGAATATTTAAAATTTAAAAAGTCCTCATTAAAAATATTTAAATAAAAAAATTTTAAAGTTGTAAGACATTCTGAGGTTTTGTAATATTATATTCTTTTTCAATTACAAAACAAAATAATGATTTATATTTATTATAAAATTAATTATAAAAAATATTTAAAATGTAGTTAAAATTTCAAAATAATTTATATTAAATTTTTATTTTATAAAATTATTTACATTAAATTCTAATAATCTGATTTTTTAATTTGTTCGAAAATATATAATTATTTCAAATATTAATTAAATGATAAAATTAGGTTTAGTAGCCGATGCGCAATATTGCGATTGTGAGGACGGTACGAACGACCGGATGACAACAAGAAGATATTATAGAAACAGTTTAGAAATATTGGATCGTTCTTTTAAATATTTTGAATCTGAAGAATGTTTCAACATTTTACAGCTCGGTGATTTGATTGATGGAAAGTGCAGGCAATTAGGAATTATTAATGAAGCTTTGAATACGGTAGGAGAACGATTTCAAGGAGATAAATTTGAAGTTTTTCATGTTATTGGTAATCATGAACTTTATAATCTTTCGAGACGAAAATATTGCGATTCTTTCATGGGAAGTTCGTTGAGAAAGTATCGTAACTGTGAAACGGAAATTAACTATTATAAAGTTGATTTGGCACCAAAAGTTTGTTTGATCGTTCTGGACACTTATGAAATCAGTGTTTTGGGCGAAAGAACTTCTGCAGAAGAAGAGAATAATTATTTGACTGCTAAAAAGATTATCTTAGAGCACAATAAGAATGATAATTGGAATGAATCGGATGGTTTACAAATGCCAAGATTTGTTGCTTATAATGGAGCCGTTGGACAGACCCAACTGAAATGGCTTGAAGATCAGCTCAAAGAATGCACTATGAAGGAACAAATCGTCATTGTTGCAGGTAATTTAACAAGAAATATTTTCTTTTTAAATTTGAATTTATCCAGCATCATTCTTCATCAGAAATATATATTTTAATATACTGTCTAAAATTTTAATTGTATGATATTAACACTTTTTTATTTTTAAGGACATATTCCTCTTCTAATTACGGAATACGATAAGAGTAGCATGCTGTGGAATTCCGAAGAGGTGATTGATATTTTTCATCGGTATCCATGCGTTAAAGCATATTTGTGCGGACACATTCATATTGGATACATTTTAAGGAGCGATACATTCATTCATATAACGATGCCCGGAATTATTGAGTCTCCCCTCAGTAATGTTCCATATGGAATTTTAAGTGTAACGGAAAACAAAATCAGTCTCACTGATATGCCTGGTTATTGGAAAGAGACTGAATATTTCTTATAAATCACGAATATATTTTAATTATTTATTTTAACTAATTTCGATGTATATTTCTTGTCCTTTATTTTCAAGTACTAGTGACAAAAACTAATTGATTATAGTTTGTTTTAGAATATAAATTATATATTACTATATTTATTTATAAATTCTTCTCCATTCTTGTGCAAAGACGAGGTAAATCAATATCTTATCGTGCTTAATTGAATGACAATTCACTTATTATGTATCTTTGAATTTTGCTGCTTTCTGCTTATGTATATATATATATATATATATATATATATATATATATAAAGATATATATAAAGATATGTATAAATAATGATATGAAAATATAATTAAAAAAATATATTATAAGGTGCTACTTGTCTAAGTTGGGCACCAGTGGTGTAAGAAAGGTGGTCAAAAGGTGGTAAAGTCATACGGATGCAAAACATACGATATATCTATATTTTATGGATGAATATCATCGTTATAATTACTGAAAGTTGTAAGTACAATCAAAGTATGAACAAAAATGTATTTTAAATAAACATATAATAAGACACTGTTTAAAACTATTTTTAATATAGAACATGTCAAATATTTATTCAAACATTTATTCAAATAATAATAATCTAATTTTTATCAGACTAAAAAACATAATTGTCTTTTACTTCTAAATCTGCCATATCTAACCAAGAACATAAAAATCCTCATCCAATAATACGATTTATGTTTTACATGTCTATTTCTTTAACCAGTCTGTGATTAAAGTTCGATTCATTTTGTTTCTCCTTTCCCAACCATATCCTGCAATCACTTTCTTCGATCATATTATATGCCATATCAATTCTGGTTCTTCCTGAAAAGCTAAAACATTAAGTTGCTTTATCTTATCCAACACTTAATTCATGGATGGCACTTTTTTACTTTCAGCCTCATCCTCAACCTGAGATTCAATCTCATCAGCTTCTTTAACCTCAATGTCTTGCTGAGCTTCCTGCATTTCATCCAATATTAACTGAAAATATTGACCTCCTGCAATTTTCGAAAATTCAAAATAATTTCTAAAATTCGAAATTTGCATTCACTAAATATTGTAAATATGAAAAGGAGAAAGAAAATGAATCAAACTTTAATCCCAATGCTTTCAATGATGTTTCTAGGATTTCTCGAATTGATTCGGATTCTTGTAAAACTCGTGTACTTGAATTGCAATAGTCACGATTTCAGCAAAATAGACTTTAAAACAGTTTAATGAATTTTTTTCAGATAAGAAATAACTCCTTGGTCCAGCGGTTGACTTTCAGAAGTTGGCAAAAAATTCTTCTTTCACCTTCTTTTCAGTTCATTCAACTTTCTTTTCTTATCCATTTTGGCTGAATGTATCGTGTAAATCCTACATTTATAGAAATAAATTCTAGGAGGAAACACCATTGGACAAAACAACACAGGACAAAACAACAAATAATGTGTTGTTTTGTCTTACGGCATTTTGCCCTGAAGCGTTTTGTCCATGTGTTGTTTTGTCTAATGGTGTTCTGTCCGGTCACTGTGATATGTACATGTTTATTAGCACAATTTGTGAAATAAATGGAAAAAACTGTGAAAGGGAAAAAATGTGCTCAATTAATAAATAATTTTGAAAACAAATTATTATATAAATAATAAAAACACCAATTATATAAATCGTTCATGGTCCTCCTGGAAACATTTCATAGTTCGATCTGTTGTATTCTCGACGTACCGTCTCCTAATCGCACATTCACGCACAAAATTCTTGCTTTCGTTACATCAATAACATTTTAGGTCTCATGTATCCTTGAACCAACAAGACCAAGGTTTCCAGATCCAAAGTTAGACCCAGCTCCTCGGCGTCCACACTTGTTATGGCTGCCAGGGCCGTCAATATATGAAGGATTGGGTTACGAAAGCCTTCTAGTTGACTTCGTTACGACAGATCACGGCCGCTGAACACTTCAAATCGGCCATGAACACATCCCTACACACGCCGGGTACCGGTTAACAGAGTAATATGGTAAACTATTGACAGTCAACTAAACAATTTACATTCCACTGAAGTGTATGATCAAATGAATAATCATTTAATCTATTTTTTTCATAAAAATAATGTCAATATTAACAACATCACAATTTGAATGCAAACATTTATTTACAACACAAACAGATTCTTCACAACAATTTTCAGTGGTCATCTTTCTTTGATTAATATAGTTTTTGATTAAATATTTAAATATGAAAAAATTAATGAATGGGGAAATATTAATATTACATTTTAATTTCTCATAATTTTTATTGGTTAAAAATACATTATGTAATTTTT
>MQRK01238336.1:8640-23655 GCA_001938485.1 Girardia tigrina | reverse complement strand
CAAAAATTATTTAAACTTTATTTTCAAAATCAATTTTTAAAATTGCTTATTAAAAATATTTTTATTTATAAATAAATATTTAATATTTTTGTTTTCTTGACATTTTTAATTTTAAGATACTTAATAGATACATCAAAAGACACTCCTTATTTTTAAATAAATATTTTATTTTTTTATGATTTTCTTTTATTATATCATTTTTAATTTTTTTAAAATATTTAAAAACACATTAAAAAATATTTTATTTTTAAAAACGTTTTTGATTTTTTAATAGTTGTTTTATTTTATCATTTTTAATTTTAAAATATTGAATAAGCATATTAACATAAAAATATTTTACCCTTTAAATTAAAAAAATAATAAATTATTCAGGTGAGATAAAAATTTAAATTAACCCCTCATAGTAGCATTTTCTTTTTTTATCAACACTTTATCCGCTGTATGAAATATTCGTTTTGTCTCTATCGTATTTTCACTCTTTTCTTTCTTATTACAAATCTGTTTCTTAGTATCTTTCCACCAATGCCTTAGCTTCCTACCAAATATAATTTCTGCTGGTGAGATTCCTGTGGTAGCTTAAATTGTGCTGTTCATCATAAATTCTACTTCTGGCAAAATTTCCGTCCAATCTTTGTGGGCTTGATCTTTTATCCTTATGTTCATAGCATCTCTAATCGTTCTAAATTGTCTTTCAATGATGCCATTGGTATTCTGATGATAAGGACTGGAGTAAATTATTTCTGTTTTAAATCTCTTCAGTGTGTCTTTGAAGAGTGTCGATTCGAATGCTTTACCTCTATCCACATGAATCTCTTTTGGTGGTCCGAATTTCCAAATCCATCTGTCCAGTAGTACGCTCCGAGCAGTTTTCTCATCTTGATGATTTACAGTATTTAGACTTATATACCTGCTAAGTTGATCAATTATAGCTAATATATATTGACATCCATTTAAAGTCATTTTAAATGGTCCGCAAAAATCCATATACAGGTTTTGAAATGGTTCATCGGCAAATTGTTTAATAAAACTTTCTTTCGTTTTTGTGGTTAAAGTCTTTCTTCTTTGACAGTTTTTGTAACATTTTACAATTTCCTTAATTATCTCTCTCATATTAACCATATCAAAATCATCTTTCAAATAGTTATAAACCTTTTTACTACCAGCATGGCACAGAATCTTGTGAGCGTCTTCCACGAATTCTGTCCTTGTGGTTCTCGGAATCCAATATTTGTTATCTATTGTTGTCACAATATTGTCTTTCAGTATCCATTTCTTTGTTCTTCCCATTCTAATATCTTCTCTGATCTGATTTATTCCGTCATTATCTTTCTGCCATTTGAACTGTTTTGATTCTTCGTCTAAAGCCAAGATTCGTGTTTTAATCTTTCCTTTCTTAGCTTCTTCGTGCATTGTTTGACACTGACTACATAATTCACAAGAATTTCTCGACATTGCATCTGCATTTGAGTGATTTCCTCCTTTCCGATATTCCATTCTCATATCCAGACTGCTAAGAAAATTAAACACGTTTGAAATTGCGGTGTGATTGGGTTTTCCGTATTCAGCATGAAGGTAATAGCTTTATGATCAGTTCTTAGTAAAAATCTTTTACCGTATAAGAAGTGTTTAAAATTTTGCGTAAAATAATAAATTACCAGTAACTATTTTCTTGTAACATAATATCCAAGCTCGTGTTTGTTCATTTTATGTGATCCATACGCGATCACTCTCTCTACGATACGTGTCATTCTGTGATAATACTGTCTCGATTGTATCGAAGCTTGCATCTGTATCCAGTATAAACTCCTTCTCAAAATCAGGATACGCCAGTATCGGGATGTCAATCATTTTTTCTTTCAAATTTTCGAAAAACTTCCTCGCATTTTCCAGTCCATATTATTTTCTTGTCTTTATTCTTACCACATAAACCCTCCAATACTCTTGAGTATTTTGCGTAATCTTTTAAAACGTTTCTGTAGTAATTTGTTAGACTCAAGAAACTTCTCAGATTTTTAATACATGATGGGTTCTGAAATTTTTTAATGGCTTCAATCTTTGTTTCATCAGTTTCTATACCATTCTAAAAATTTTGTTCTTTCTGTTAAAAATTGACACTTTTCTTGGTTAATTCTTAAACCTGCTTCCTTAATTTTTTCCAGTACATTTTTTATTCGTTGCATATGTTCCTCTTTATTTTTTGCAAAAACCAAAATATCGTCCAAATATACTACTGCCTCTTTCCAGTTTAAATCTCCTAGGACTTTGACCATTAACTCTTGAAAAGTTGCTGGGGCTGCTGCTATTCCGAACAGCATTCTTTTGAAACAATACTGTCCGTTCTTTGTTGAGAATGCTGTTTTAATCTTTGATTCTTCTTTCAACTAGACTTGGTAATACGCGTTCCCAAGATCAATTGTACTAAAATATTGCGCACATGTCATCTACATTTGGCATAGGAAACACTGACCTGACGGTAATTCTATTCAACTGGCGGAAGTCTACACACACTCGAATATCTTATTTTTCCTTCTTCCACATACATACTAATGGGAAATTCCATGGTGAGCTACACTTTTCGATTATGTCATTTTCTTAGAAATTTTTAATAACATCATCCAATTTGTCCTCAAAGTGTTTTGGTTGCTGATAAGGTTTTACTAGTATTGGATCCCCGTGTGTTTCTATTCTGTGTTTTGTCAATGATATTTTCCCAATATCCCACTTATCAGCCATGAATACTGATTTATAATTTGCTAGAAACTTCATTAATTGCCCGTCAATTTGCTTGTCAAATATATCCATTATTCTTCTTAGTCTGTCCTCATCTAATGGGTTGTATCTAATCACCAATATTTCTCCACTTCGAGGTATCTGTCTTTTCAGTTTTATTCCGAATTTATCCAAGAAATCTATACCTGTGACCATTTCGGGGTCTAATTCTTTAACCACATAAAACTCTATTAACTTTTGTGTTCCCTCAATAGCCACATTTAATTGAACGATTCCATAATTGATCAGCTCTGAATCATTTGCGCATTGGATACGATTTTCCGTTTCTTATTTTAATATCTTTCATGATTTTAATTATCTCCGCTTTAATTACATTTACTCTTGCTCCAGTGTCCAAAAGGCAATGAACTTTTCTATCTTTCACATAAAAATCCACACATGGACGTCCTTTCAATTCTTTATAATTTATCTTAAACTTTGATATCTTCAATATTTACGTTTTACCATTTAGTTTCTTATCATCTTGAGTTGTCATACTATTACACTGTTCTCGATTTATAATATCTTCGCATTCATGTTCGCACATCTCTTGAGGAATATTTCCATCCGTAAAATCAAACATACAATCACACGCACATTCATACATACAATCAAACATACATTTTCATTGGTTTTCTAATGAAGCACACTGATCACCTCTCCTTGTGATCGTGCGTCCTCGTTTCCCTGTTCGTTTCCGGATCTTCTTTTACCTCTAGAAAAATCTCTTGCTGTATTCTCTTCTCTTCTATCAGACATTTCCGATCTCGTGTCCATTTCATCATCCATGTCATCTAGCTCCGCCAAGTGTTGTTTCTTATTCATATATGCCGGTCGTTCTCTATATTTCTGATTAGAATAATATCTCCTGTCATTCCAATGATTTCTATTATTGTCCCATTTCCGTTGGTCACGTTCTTTAAACCTATTTTGGTTTTCATAACATTGTGTTCGTAGGTGTTTTCTTCTTTGACAGTGGCTACACTCAACGTTCGGACATTCTCTTCTAAAATGACCTTTTTCATGGCAGGCCCAACAAATTATTTTTCTGACTTTATGATTTAGACTTGTACCGTCTCTCTTTAATTCGTCGTTCTGTGGTTTTGGTGTTCTTCTTTTATTCTCCTCAGTTTTCCAATCATTTTCTTTCCTTGTGTTATATGCTGCAATCGGTGAATTTCTTTTCTTTTTTCTTTTTTTTCTTTTTTCTTTTCCTCATTTGTATGTTTTCGATCTCCTCTGCCTTTGTTACACCTCGAACCGCTATCTCCTGATCAGACGTTATCATCGTCAATCTTATTAGCATAGACTAAGTTTGATAGTTCTTTCTTACCAAACTTTTTCTCCACTAATTGTTTATTTTATTGAATTATATAATTTTCATCTGCTTTGCGAACGCAAATTACGGGTCACTGCAACCTACTCTTAACTCTATGAGATCTTTCATCAAATCCAAAATAGATTTATCTTTTGAAAATGCTGCTCGCATTTTCTCTTCGCAAGTACTCCCTGTGGCCTTTTCGTATCTCAGAATCGCATCTGGAGTCAAGTAGGGTGTTACCAGTAGGATTTTTCTCTCCTCTGTTAATCCTATAATATTTGAATACATGTTAAAACTTATCAGGAATTCTTCTAATTTGTGCTCGGATCCATCGAATGTTTCTGGACCTTTGATGTTCGGAGTCACGTGGTGTGAAGTCGCCATGTTAAGAGAACTCACACATTTGACAGAAAATTTATTACATTCACATTTCTTATCATCTTTATGATGATCAATAGTATTGATTTCACTTAGATCCATCAATCAATTTTCAATATCTCCCATTATAATCTGAACTATATTTGAGAAGATTATTTTATTTAAAAATATTTAATTTAAATTTTATTGGCTGAAATAAAATATTTTTATAGTCATTTTTAAACATTAATTTGATTTTAGTTATTTAAAAATTTACAAAAATAAAATCAATAACTTTATTTAAAAGTTGCAATAATAAAAATTAAAAAGCTGAATATTAAATCTAAATTTAAATAAATTAGTTTCAGATTATACGAAATTAAATATCGATCATCCATCTGGTTAGGAGAGGCACAATCCCAAATCAACACACAACATTTAAACATGCAAACACTGCACAAAAACATCAACACACCAAATATTCCTCACATTCATAATTTTCGTAATTTATTTTTTCAAACGTTACATATTTAATTATATATAAATTTTAATTTTTACATATTAAATTTAACTTTCTTTCAAAAATCTTCCTCGCATTTTGAATTCCTAAGATCAATTTTAGAAAATATTCATTTGACACAAACTGTCCACAAAATTCTCCATCATTACAAAGGTAGCATTAATTATTTTTACTACTAACCGAGGATGTTGTGGAGTACTTTCAGAAAAACCGATTGAAGCAATGATAAGTGTTGGGTTCTAGATCAATATTAGAATTCATTAACACCAAAAAATTAATAATAACACAAATAACAATTATTTAAACAATTTTTCTTGAGGAACTTTTTGTTTTCTTTCGACCAAAATTTCTTATACATAAAAATATGGAATTATAAATACTGATAAGCTATTTATTAAAATGCGATTTTAGAAATTAAAATTTTTTCATTAATTTTATAGATTAGTATTATATTATTTGATAAAATTTAATTTAAAATCAGTATAAAATCAAAATTTATTTTAACCAAACAAAAGAGTTTAACGTATTATTTATTATCAATATTTAAATTTAAAATACAATTTGTATTATTTGAAATACAGGTTACGATTTATAATACACTTGATGAATTTAAAATACCAAAATATTTTATTTAAGCAATATTTAAATTTATTATTATTTAACAGTATTAATATTATTTAATAATAAATTTATTATTATTTAATAGTGATTCATTAATTATAAAACTTTTAATAGCAGTTTTTATATATTATATATTTTATTAATTATTTATCGAATTTTAATTTGCAGAATTTCTAACTGGTTTTTAAATCTAAATTATCTTTTTTTTATTACATCTTTAACAACAAAAATTTCATAAAGTTATTCTTCGAAATAATTTCTTAAAATAAATGCAAAATAATTAAAATTCAATTATTTTTAAAAATAACTCTTTTTTAATTAATTAAGATATTTAGTTATAACCGTTTTATAACTTTTGATTTTAAATGTTTTTTTTCTTTTTTTAGAGATTATTTACAAAAATTAATTATTCAAAAATTTAAAGAATGAGCCTGTCCTTCACAATAAGAAACAAATGAACTTTTAAAAATACACCCTTTAAACATAAACATTTTTTTAAAATAAATGCTCCCTAATCACTTGAGCTTGATCAGAATGGCCAAGTTAGATTAAATATACTTCTCTATAATTGCAGTTTTTTAGTCATAAATTATTTTTTATATGAAGAAGCAAATGTTTTTGAATATTTGTGGTATGCAAAAGTATATATTATCTCTTCTTAGAATGAATTAAACTATTTAAAATTATTCAATTACTACATTGTAAAATGATTTAATGGAGAGTAAAAAAAGTACATGCTGTTTTGCCTCACAAAATGAATTTAATTCCTAGGATAATTAAAAAATATTTATATTATTATGAATAAAATTATTTTTCAAAATCTTTTGTTCAGAATAATTGCGAATTCCTCAAATTTTTGCAAAATGAAGCGCAGTGAGTCTCTGTTATATTTCAGATTCTCTTACAAATTATTTAAATTATTTTTTTTTAATCAATTATTCTGTAATTATTATTTTCTAAATAAATGACATTTTAAAAATAATATGAACTAATTTTGAAAAACCAAGATTACGTTTTTGTCATTTGCTCACTACAGAAATAAATACAAGTTTTTATATTCTCCCAAGAAAAAGTTTATCGACAAATTTAAGTGTTGTGGTTCGAATATAATCCACATATCAAACAGTTGCAACTAATTCAAAACAAACAACACACGACTA
The DNA here is from genome assembly GCA_001938485.1 of Girardia tigrina. Taxonomy (NCBI): domain Eukaryota; kingdom Metazoa; phylum Platyhelminthes; order Tricladida; family Dugesiidae; genus Girardia; species Girardia tigrina. The sequence goes on along the minus strand of MQRK01238336.1, from coordinate 16,907 downwards.
AGGGACCTCAATTAACAAAGTTTATTAAAAAGTTCAATTTTAAAATCACAAATTTTTATAGGATTATTCAAACAAAGGGATTTTTATTTTTTATGATAATAATTGGTTGATTGTCTAAATTGTTCTATACTGAAGTTCACATAACAACGAGATGGTGAACGCCGATTCGATTTTATAACTCAGACTAAAACTTCTAAAATTGAAAATTACATTTACGGGTATTTAATTACTTCAATTAAAAATTTGTCAAATAAAATTAATTAAGAAATTGGTCGACACTACACTAAGCTTAAAAGAAAATTTACTATACCTTTTACAATTCCATTTCACACAAATGAAAATCAATTTCACGAAAATATAAATACGAAAACATAAATGAAAATAAATATCAAATGTAAATATTTCATGAATTAAAATATATCAAATATTATAAAAGAATTTCTTGAATTTGATTTTTTGCACTTTCGATGCAGTTAATATCAAAAATATATATTTGTTTTAATATTTAATCAATTTATAAAAAATATCAATCATCATGCCACGCGGAAAATATAATAAAAATGACAGCAGTGCCCGCCGAAAAATTTTAGAACTCTATGAGAATGGAGGTGATTGGAACTCAGCTTGCAAACTCTATGAAATAAATACAAGAACAGCTTACGACTGGATTCGCAACAATCAAAATGAGCCACTTTTAAAAGGAGGGTGCAGAAACACTAAAAATACACAAGAAGTTGTCGACAGTCTGATATAGTGGATTGAGGAAGACTGTCATATAACTTTAAAACAGTGTGTCGATCGTCTGGTAGAGGAATTCGGTATTAGAGTGTGCATCAACACTGTCAAAAACTGGTTAGATTGCGAGTTAATTTCAGTTAAGGATGTTCGGCCTGCAGTTGCTAACATGAACTTTAAATAAAATAAAATGAAGCGTTCTATATATATGAACTCACTGTTGTCTGCTCGATCTCTAAATAGGACAATTATTTGGATTTATGAATCAAATTTTAACTTGTTTTGTCTCCTTAAACACGGCCGCTCAAAAATTGACTCACGGTCTTGTGTCGTAACTCCAAGTTACAAAGGAAGTAACTTGCATTGTATTGCAGCCATGTCGTCCACCTAGTTGATTCATTTCCAGTGTCGACGGGGGTTCTTCAAGAAAGAAAATTGTCAGAAGTGGTTTCGACAACTCATAGAGCTCTGTATTGATACTGATGTTAAGTCCGCAACTTTTGTGATCGACAAAGCTTCATTGCGGTTTGGAAAAGGTTATTGAAGATTATGAGGGTGTTCACTTACTTCGTCTGGCTCCATATTCTTACTTAATAAATCCGATTGAACTTGCTTGGAGCTCATTCAAAACCGCCGTAAAAGATAATTTGAGGAATGAAATGCCGAACGTTTTAAATTATGTCAGAAGAGACAGGGGTCTAACTATTTCTGAATATAGAATGCAGGTTCTGGAGAAAATCGCTTTGGAAGCAAAAAATGTTTTAACTCCGCAAAAACTAATTCTTTTTGTTTATCACGTTGAACGATACTATGTCGGCATTCTCAAAATGGATGATTTAAAGGAGTAAAGATTTTGGTAAAATCTTAAGTAAGTTGATCTTAATGGAATTATATGATATTAAAAGTTTTTATCATTTCAGAGTATTAAATTCAGTGTTCAATCGAAAGGTGCCTTCCTCTCATTTTGATTATAATATAATTATTGGAATGTTGGATTTTTTGATGCGTTTTATGACAATATATTTATGACAATTTATTAAAAGTACAAAACAAAAGGTTCAACAAATTCCATATATATTTTCAACTTTTTGAAATTGATTTTCATTATTGTAAAATTGATTTTCAATAAAGTGAAATTGATTTTCATTTGTGTGAAATTGGATTGTAAAAGGTACAGTTTAAAAAAACAAACTATATTTACTATAGTTTGTTTGTGAATTTAAATTATAAATTATCTATTTTTATATTTATTTATATATTCCTCTTTCTCTATCCTTTCCCGAAGAAAATGCAATTCAAATATTTTCCTATTATATTTTTATTAAATGACAATTGTTGATTTTTTTACTTGCTGCTTACATATATATATATATATATATATATATATATATATATATATTTAAATATTTAAACTAAAATAAAAATAAACATTTAAATAAAGTTAATAAAGGTATTTTATTTAATATATTAACAAATTATTCCATTAAAAAACAATTTTCATTTTTTCTGCTTTTTTGTCAAAAATAGTTTGTCTTTGTGGAGTTTACGGTGCTGAAATCAAATTGTATTCGGAATCGCGTACAATTGCAGTGAAATATTTATTTTCAAAATTATTATCATATATAATTATATATCAAACACCAAAGAAACACAAAAGAAAAAATTATTGTTGCTACAAAATATTTTATTGTTACTGTTGTTACGGCTTCGTTAAATAAAAATTTTAAAAAATATATACATATATATAAAAATGAAGAAATCGATTGTAAAAAAAATTGGTAAAGAAAAGTTCCCTTATTTTTGTAATTGTGACCTTGAGGTTTGTTTGATCGGAATAATTTTGTGTGTACGTGACGATTGTTTATTGTTTTGAAATTTGAATAAAAATAAGCAATTTTGGGATTTTATTCATTTTTAACGTTAAAGTTCATTTGAACGTTAATAATAAATGCGATATGCAATTATCGACGTATGAATATTACTATTTTCGAACGGAACAATCGGCAGCTTTTACCGGTCAACAACCGGATTGTGTGTTCGATGTAATTTGGAGTGAAAGAGTCGGTCGATATCATTGCTTGTTGGAGAAATTCCTTAATTTGGAAAAGTATCAGTTGATTAATTATATTGCGACTGATTTCTGTGAAACGCGTTGAAATCTCAATTGATAGTGGATTGTAGTATTGTTTCTTTTGCCGAAATTCGAGTCGTTCCATCATCGTTATTTATGGATCATATGGAGGAGGCTTTGGAGTGCGATACAGCCGATAAATATGATAATAATTCAACAACCACGGATGTAAAATTGATATCGACATCTTTTCTAGATCAAATGGTTTCTCACGATTCTGTTGTGTGTTTGACTTTGAAACCTTTCTCTGAGATCAAACATCCCGAACAAACGGATTTGTCCCTTAGTGATCAGCCAAATCAAAAGAAATCATGTTCAACAACTGTCAAGTTAAAAAGATTTCGCAAAAGACTTCTCTTGTAGCCATTGTCTGGGTTATCCTAGATTGGATTAAAGCAGAAATTAGCTAGAATATATGCATTTCACTTGTCCTAAAATATTCTCCCCATTACAATAATATCCTGGTAAAATTATTTTACGTGTTTTTACTAATATCACCAAATTTGTTGGAATGAAATCAAGATGCGAATGTAGGAAATTTATTTTGGGGGATGTGAACAATATTTTGAAAGTTTGATATTTTTAGATATTTCATTATGTAATCAATACGTTATCAGTACATCCTTTTAAAACTCCCAACAAAGTTGTAGAGAATGCAGTTCAAACGTTGATTTTAGGATCACAAGATCTTATATATAACGATTCACATGTCTTTCTCACCCAATAATTTTTAATTTGAGTGCACAGAAATTTAAAATGTTATGAATTTATATCTTTTTTTACAATGTCTTCCTTGTCCTGCATTGCCACTTCCACCTTCATTACGACTGTGTTCCTGGATTTTCTTCAATTATTATTGCTCCCATGATTAGAACATCACTGTAAGAAACGCAAACTGTAAAATAAAATTTATAATATAAAATATTGATCAGGGTTTGCTAACCAATTAAACTTGGAAATCTTCCCCTTTTATATTAAGGCAATATTATATAATATTATATTATATGCCCCGGGGTCAGTTGATGCAATTGAAATTGACCTTGCAATTGCACATTCCGGTGATGTCATGACATATGAAATCACCGGAATTTGAACTCTAGTGATGTCATGAGATGTAACATCATTGGAGTTCAATATTACTGAATGTGGGGAGGAATGACATCACCACAATCACAGTATGAAATTTCAAAATATCTCGATGTCATGTATAAGCCTTTTATTCTAAAAGGTTTTAGGTATCTTGATAGTTTTAAATTTTTAGATTTTATTTAAAAATTTGATATTTAAAATAACGATGAAATTACGGGATCTTTTGATGTTGCCAGTTTATTTACAAACGTTCCATTGAAAGAGACTATTGATTTGTGCTGCAATCATTGGAGAATAATAATTCTAATCATATATTATGTGAGGAATATTTTAAATTGTTTGAATGTGTCAATGTATTGATGCTGTATGTTGATATTAATAATTAATATATATATATATAATATTAATAATTAATATTTTTAGAAGTTTATTATTTAAAAAACATGATTTAGAAAAATTGTTCAAATAATTACGATTAAAATTAGAAATAAGAAAACCAATTAGAACGGTGACAAACGATAAAAGAGCTTCTGAGAGTTGTAATGACTCTAAATGTAATTGCAATAAAAATTCAAATGAAACTTGTCTAAATGTTCTATTTTCTTTTTCTATTGGAGAGACAAGTCGTCATCTTCGCACTAGAATTCTGAACATAATCGAGTAGAAATAGTTCAATATTGAGCAATATTAAAAAATTTTAAAGGTGATCTTATGGATTACAATAAAGATTTTAAAGTGATTTTAAATATTTTTGACACAAATTATGAAAGGATTATTGCCGAAGCATTGTTAATAAAGCATCATAAACCATGCTTAAACGTGCAAGGTGATTCATCTAATCATATTAAAGTTTTTTTAAATATCATTAAAATACTTTTTATTAAAAAAAGCATGTTTTTGAGACGTATGATGTAATAGGCATTCTTAATAGTATACTTGATGAAGTTGTATTTCGTGAATTAAGTTTTGCCACGTTTTTCAGAATATATTTTTAAAAAGTCAAAATATTTTAAAATAATAAAAAATCCTATAAAAATATTACTTTATTCTAAGTTTTGGAATTATTTTTATAATAATATTAAAAACATTTTTAATGTTTATTCAATTTTTTACTATTTTTTTAATTTTAATATTAATTTATTTACCAATAAAAAAGTTTCAAAAGACAATATTTCCCAATATTATTATAAAAATAATTCCAAAAAAGAATAAAATAATATTTTTATAGGATTTTTTATTCTTTTAAAATATTTTGACTTTAAAAATATTCTCTGACAAATAAAATATTAACATTCTATCTACAAAACAGAATGGGCTCCATTTAAACTTTCTATGATTTAGTTTTTCACCAAAAATATGCATTGAAGTTTTTTTGCGACTTTCAGACATTTTCTGCTTATTTATAGGTTAATTTAAGCCCTTTTTTGAACAAGTTTCAATTAAAAATATTCATTTTAATAATAATAATATTACTTAAATAAAATTTTACCAATATAAATAATTTTAATAATAATAAATTTTAAAAAGTGAACGCCATTTTTCACAATTTATTTTTGTAATTAATTTCGGCGGATTACCCGCCATCTTCAGACTAAATTAACACTGGCTTTTTGCAGCTTATATGAGAAAGGCGATTATGTAATCAATCATGTAATAAAGGCTCTATTTGAAAATGTTTAACAGAGAAGTTGAGTGTGAAGCTCTGATTTTCTGATTTTCTGATTTCATTTTCTGATTATGAAATTCTATGTAATCGATTTAAAAATTACTGGGAGAGAGTACCGTGTGAGGCCTTATTAATAAGATCCATGGATCCAAAAATTAATATCCAAGCTTCACACTCAACTTCTCTGTTAAACATTTTCAAATAGAGCCTTTATTACATGATTGATTGCATAACCACCTTTCTCATATACAAGCTGCAAAAAGCCAGTGTTAATTTAGTCTGAAGATGGCGGGTAATCCGCCAAAATTAATTACGAAAATAAATTGTGAAAAATGGCATTCACCTTTTAATAATGAATATCAACTGCCATTATTTTTTAAATTCCTTGATAATAAATTTAATTATTAAATTTAACGTTTTCATTCTAGGCGTTTTTAACACGCGGCGTTTTTTCGTAGATCCCTGGCACAAAATCTTAAAATCACTTGTGCTCATATTACAGTTGCACGTTTTTTTTATGCTCAGCAATATTACTCTTTCCCCCTTTTTGACTGTAGAGTACACAATAACGGTAAAATCAATGATATATAATAAAACAATAATTTATGCAAAAATATATAATTAATGATTAATAAAAGCGTAAGATAACACAATTTGAATAAAGAGTTCATTGTGTAATATTTGAGAGAAACTCTATTACTTATCAAAAACAATTTTTAATAATTCTTTTCTAATATTTATGGCTATAATGTTTAAAATTTAATACGTCGGCTCAATTATTTGATAAAAATAAAATTTTATTTGTAATGTGTTTGAAAATTTCAAAATTTTCAATTTACTTTCAAAAGTAAAGTGGAGGCCGAAACACTGAATTCGGAGAATTAGAAAATGAGCTCATAAAATGGATTAAGGATATAAATGAGAAACGTCTTTGTGTTAATGATACATATATTCAGGTTTTGGCGTTTAATATTAAAGAAATATAATTCTGATAAATATAATAATTATAAAGTATCATCTGGCTGGCTCGAAAAATTCAAAAATAAAAATAAGTTAATTAAAAATAAATTTAATAAAACTATGTAAATAAAATACTTTGGAGAGAGAGGAGTATTAAGAACACCAATTTGATTTTTTATATTTTTATTTAAACAACAATTTTGATTGTCCTCAAGACAATCTTTGTCAAAACTTTCGTACATTTATATTCAAAGAGAAATTGATTAATGGTTTTTATTCTCATTACTTTTTTAGAAAATAGGAAAATAAATATTTAAATAAAATATTCACTCAAACCTTATTGGACAATAATTAAAATGATAATTAATTATTTAAAAATATTAATTTGATTTATTTATTAAATATTATAAAAATTAATTAACTTATTTAAAATTATATGAAATTAAAAATAAATTTAAACATAACATATTTTTAGATAATAAGTATTAAAATGTTAATCATCCATCTGGGTAGGAGAGACACATTTCCAAATCAACATACACATTCAAACACAAAACATCAAACATTCAAATATACCTCACAAGGAGTATTACAAATAAGTGATATTAAAACACTATTAAATAATAATAATAATATTAAAAATTCAATTATAGTAATAAATATATACCAAAGAAAAAAATCATAATTGATTATCTCTAATATGAATATTTCGATGAATTCATAAGGATTTTACCTTTTTCGATAAAAAACTTTTCGGTAAAAAAAATTTCGATGAAAAAAATTTCAGTGCAAGTATTATATACCGTTATGGTGTATATTATATTATCGATAAATGGTTCAATTTTATTGATTATAAATTATTTTTGATGGATTTCATTTCGGCGAAAGAATGAAAAAAATTTCGATGAAAAAAAATTTCGGTATAAAAATATTCGATGAAATTCATTTCCGTAAACGTAATTTCGATGAAAATAATGCCAACCTATTTTTATATTAGCAAGACGAAAGCCGGGAAAAACCAAGGTCTTTGCTGCGTAAGATCCTGCTCGAGGAAATCGTTTGGATTGTTTTGCAATTTGAATATATCTATTCTACAAAATTTATTTTTCTTTTGATTTTTGTGTGGTCTGATTGTATGAATGTGTATTAAAATTGTTACATGTTAATTTTATTTCTTAAATGAAATATTTAACTTGAAAAAATATATAGATAATTATTTGTTTAAATAATATCCATTTAAAAAGTATTTGTTAGTGAAAAATAAATTTTATAGATTTATTATTCGTTGTTACAAGCTATCCTGACAATGATAAGCAATTTAAAAATTATACTCGATCATTTGGAGAAATTTAATGGAAACGGCAGTTTTGAAATTTGGAAGAAAAAGTTCAAGATGATTATGAAAATCCAGGGGATTTTGGATCTGGCCCCATATCTTCCTTTTTTGTTGACTGATGTTCCGTTAAATATATACATGGAATTGGATGAAAAGAAACAGAGCAACTGTGAAGAAGTACTGCAAATCTTGGACAATTCATTCGGGTTAACCAGACGATCTGCGTACAGCCTGATTAATTTGAAATATTACGAAGGACAAACTATTGACGATTACGTTTCTCAAGTAAAGATGTTGGCATCAAAAATCGACAATCTGACCAAGGCGGCCTTTATGGCTGGATTGCCGTT
>MQRK01238330.1:0-15694 GCA_001938485.1 Girardia tigrina | reverse complement strand
TTTATATTTTAAAACACTCTAGAACTCATCAGTTTAAAAATAGTCAGAATTAAATTGGGTTTACCCGAAGATATGTATCAATCATATTTTTAGTTTATTTCACACACGAATGAATGGTTAAATAATGACTATTTTGACTAATGATTTTAATTAAAACCCCTAATCTTAAATTATATGAAAAATAAAAACATTTCACTTTTTTACAAAACATAAGTTGTATTTAAACGCTGATTATTTGAATTTAGTAGAAAATAATGTTTGTAAGCTTTACAACCGACAATAAAAAATTATTATGCATAGAAAATTAAATTTAAAAAAATATAAGAATTTTTTTCACAAATCTTTTCTGTTTGAAATTATCCCGATTAAATCAATATTTATTTATTTTTAATTGGTTACCAATAAAATTTTCCACACATCAAAAAATTTTGAGCACCATTTATCAAAATTTTGGTAATTAATTAGAATTATTCATATAACAATTATTATTTTTTCATTTTACAATTTTTAATTTTAATAAATGATCTTTGATCATGCAATTTTATTTTCAGCGGGATTACGCGGACCTCGGAATCGTTGTATCTCTGATCATAATTATGAATAAGTATGTATATACCACACTAATGATATTATTATATATATAAAAGCCCAGAGTTTCATCTGCGTAACATCATCGTGTGTGCATGTGTCATTTTGTTAGACTGACACGCACACACGGCCAGTTCACTGCACATTGGGCGTGTGTATGTGCTGTGTGTGTGTGTCTCAGATTAATATTGTCACTACGGACAGGTCCGATTCGCAACAAAACTAATTTTTAAACAAATATTTATTTAATTTTTATTTTGACACAACTATTTATTTATTATGTATTCCAAATTGTATTTAGTGAGATAAAAGCCTTGAGTTTCATCTGTGAAACGCTCAAAGTTTGCTGTGATCAAATTTTTTCTTGCTTTTGCATGGCTTAATTTTTTAATCAATGCATAATAACTCCGGCTAATATGAAATTATTATAATTAAAACAGAAACTTTCAAAGAAGAAAATTCAGCTCTACCGTCATATATGACGGGTCTTTTTCTAGTTTATAATAACTGAACACATAATTTTTACAATTAACTTTATCAATGAAAAAAAACTGAAAATAAAACGACTTTCCTCCAACAATTAATTCTTCAATCCAGGGACAATATTTATTATGTTTAGTTTAGAAAATTAAGTCAAATTTCAGTGGATTCATTCTAAAGATTTCTTGAATAAACAAGAAGATTTTAAACAAACAGAAATTTATGATTTTTTTTGAAATTTTAATAATTTTTAATTATCTCCAACAATCCACTTTTTGGTAATTTATTTATTGATTTATCTTATATTTTAAATACTAAGTATTAAAAACATTTATTGAGTTTTCATGACATTTATTTGCATTACAATTTGAATTGCCACTAGAACAATTCTCCGTAAACTTGCATAGCTCGTCATTGTTTTTGATTCATATGTTTTAAATAATATTCTTTAACGTCGTATTATTCAAACAAATTTAAATTACAATTTATTTATTGCAAAAATAATTTATACTTTAAATTAAAAATAAATTTTATTTATTTTAAGAAAATTATTATTAAAATATTACTTATGAAATATTAATTTAATTTTTCAATTGATTGATTAAATTTTAATAATTGATTAAACAATCCTAAGTTTTAAAATGTTTAAATTATCAATCTTCCATCTGGGTGGGAGAACACAATCCTAAAACAACATACTAAACAACACAAAATAAACATCATTCAAAAATATTCCTCACACTAAGAAAATATTTAAACTAGAAAGGTTTATTCATTATTATATGTAATATTTAATTAATATTCTGAATCATAGTATACAGTAATACAATTATCGTGATAAAAATGTTTTATTACATAAAAATTTTATTTAAAAATTGGAGACGAAATTTCCCAATAATTTCAGTGATGCATGAATTAAAAGTAATCTGAATAGATTGATTCTAGAAATGAAATGAATAATTCAAATACATCAAAAAAATTTTAAATTTCTTTCTTTGTATTTCCTTTAGAGCTTGAGAAAGAAAAACTAAAGCAAATGATACTTTATAGAAAAAATAATGAAAAATATAGCAAGTACTTAATTTTTTATAACATTATCAAGATAAAAATAGTCTAATTAATCCATTAAGTACCCTAATTTATTTGAAAAATGTTAGTTATGTTACATAACTTATGTAATATTGTCAGTCATGAATAGCACAGGTAATAATTTTTATTACAAACAAATATAAACAAATTTTCCACTTTCTTATAATAATCGATTCACCGTTACTTATTTAAATTTTCAAATTAAGATTAATCTTTCAAAAACTTCATTAAAATAATAATATTTGACTCAGTTTTCTTTAAAATTAAAACACATTTTATTCCGAAATATTAAAATCCTTTTAATTTTAAATCAATTAAAATTTATTCTTAAATAATATTCAATTTTAAAATTAAAAAAAACATTTCATTTTGAAATATTAAAACTTATTTATAGTTAAATTTATTATTTTCAAAAATTATAAACTTATTAAAATATATTTTTTTTCAATTATATGAAAAAAATGTGATTTAAAAATATAATTTCAAATATTGTTAAAAAGTTAAAATTTAATAGTTTTTAATTATTTAAATTTTATTAGCGAAAAGAAATTGAACTAACTCATAAAAATATTGATTATTTTCAGTTTCTACATTATTTAAGAGTCTGTATAGGTTTAAGCTTTATTGTGATTATGTTTGGTCTTGGAAATTATAATTTTTCAAGTTGAGTAAAATAATTATTACATATTTCCGAATGTCATAGTTTTATAACTGTATATATAATGGGTTAACCAACTCATGTCTTTCTTTCAAAATTAGTTCAAATTTCAAAATAAAAAAAATTAACCCATAAATTAAGTAACTGTATACAATAATAAAAGGTTTTTAGAAAAAAATAATTGAATTTTAAAAAAAATAATGGAGAGATTGAGAAAATATTCTATAAATACAAATGGCTACATCTGTATTTTTTGGCATGTTTATATGTTAATTTATTGATATTATGGTGGTCGCAAGAAATCGATACTGGAATTTCTCTGATGGGAACCCCTAAAAAGTTGCCAATTGGTATAAAAATGAGAATGTGAAAGTTTCAGCTCGATTGGATAAGGTTAAGACCTGCCTCATCAAGTATTAAAATCAACTGTTTTTTTGTTCAAAAAATTGAGGATTTTCGGCTATAAAATTAGAACGGCCTATCTTAGGAACTCTTTATTATAGTGAAGTGTAGTGTACATGTACGTATTTGAAAGAAGAAAAAATAAATTTTCTATTCATCGTTATTCCATTGAATTGTAAGCCTTTTAACAATGAGTCAACCCGACAAAAATGTCACGCACACAAACTACAGTGAATTGACTTCTAATTACAAGCAGGTGTTCGAGTGCGCCTACAATGTAGGCCCTATACATAGAGTATGTCAAAAATGATCTTTGTGAGTGAGTGTCTTAGTATGAGACTGTCTTTAATGTTAATGAAGCAAATGTGTGAGCGCTTTTTACTGGGAATTTTCGGAATTGAGTGCACTGAATGACCGTTCCTACACGTATATAAGGCTTGTTTGTTTAAGGGTATGTCATTTTCTTTTCATTCCATTGCATTATTAGGTGAGTGTTTCCATCAGCATTTATATGTAGTTAACATATGGTAGTTATAGGACTAAGCATACTTTTGTTGTTCGTTCAATTCTTTGCAGTGAACCACATCAAAGTAATGTTTTAATATAAGTTTTTAATATTAAATTTTTGTTTTTCAGAGCTGTAATAATGGAATCACAACCTTCAACATCGTCGTTTACAGCTACAAGGGGTGTCAGTTCCAGGCAGAAAGACAAGATTTTTCTGATTGGATGTATGTCCTATCAAATTACTGGCAGTAAGTTGGCATTCAATGGTCAAGTTTTACGTAGTTTGTATTACAATAAACGCCAAGTTAAACTAGAAACCAGAGATGCTGCAAGGCTCAAATAAAACATTTGAAAGATTGTATTGCGAAGCTTGAAAAATTTCACGCGGATTGGAGAAAACTGCAAAAGAATGCAACCAGAAGCGCAAGTCAAGCTCAAAGTAAGAAAATGGAAGCTTTCAAGTCAGGGCTTGAAGACCTGTTTGATATTGCACATCAGGACACACTTAACAACACAAATGAAGAAGACAGACAGACAGAAGAAGACAGCTTTTGCTGCTTCAGAGACAAAAGGGACGTATTGGCTGTATGGGAGGAGTTGATGTAAAATTCCTACGAGCAGAAGAACGAAGAGCACAGAGAAAAGCAGCTGAGACGGTGAGACTTGAAAAATCAAAACTGAATCCTATGCGCAAGTCTAAATTGTAGTTTTAGTGTTGTATTTGACACTTACCTGCATGTATTCTGTCGCTTTCTAGATGAAGAGATGGAATTTTTAGAGATGGAATTTTTCAGCACAAGCAGTGTCTCAGAAGAAGAGGACGTAAAAGGGAAGGATCATGATGATTTTCTGGACACAGTTATCGACACATCACAATCGAAGAAAAGAAAATACTCACTAGGAACTCACGAAATTATTACAGAGTTGTCAGTATTGTTAGATAGATGTAATATTTCGGATAGAGACGCAGTTAGAATTGTTTCGGCTACTGCCGAAGCATTAGGGCAAGATCCACAGAAGTTAGCAGTCAGTAGATCCACCGTACGACTCCGCAGACAGACATTTCAAGAGGAAAAATTAAAGATTATTAAAAATAGGTTTAAAAATTTAGATTTACAAGGTGCTGTCGTACAATGGGATTGGAAATTGCTGCCACATATATTACATAAAGAAAATGTAGAGAGGTTGGCAATTTTAATAAGTTGTGGTGATGAAGAGCAGTTGATAGGAGTTCCCCAGATGGAAAATAATAAGGGGTGTAATCAGGCAAAAATTGTTTTCTCTGAAGTGAAAAAATGGGAAGCAGTAGAAAAAATAGAAGCAATGTGTTTTGACACTACTGCTACCAATACTGGTCGTTTGAAAGGGACCTGTGTTTTATTAGAACAGTTATTTGAAAAAGATCTTTTATATTTGGCATGTCGCCATCACATTTTAGAAATAATACTGAAGGCAGTTTTTGATTGCAAAATGTGTTCAACTACTGCCCCTCAACCTGATATTTTTAAAAGATTTCAGACAGGATGGTCCAAAATTGACAAAAGAATATATAAAATTGGTCTTCATGATGAACAGACGAAATTAAAAATAAATGTGGATGATCTCGAACAGATGTATAGTTTTCTTTCAGAGCAAATACAAAAACTACGCATCAGCCCAGAGAAGATTATAAAGAATTTTTACAGCTGTTTTTGAACTTTTTAGGCCGTTTTGCTCCAGAAAACCTTTCTTTCTGAGCGCCAGGTGCCATGAATCACGCTAGGTGGATGACAAAAGCCATTTACTCCCTAAAAATTTTCATTTTCAGAGATCAATTTTGTTTAAATGACTCCGAGACAGATGTCATCAGAAGTATTTGTTTATTCATAATTAATGTTTATGTCAAAGTTTGGTTTAATACTCCTAAAGCTACATTGGCCCCCAACCAAGATTTACAGTTGTTGAAAACCTTAATTAATTATGGAAAAATTGATGGAGACATTGCAGAAGTGGCATTGTCTAAACTTATAAATCATTTGTGGTATTTGAACCCAGAGCAAGTTGCTTTCGCCTTTTTTGATAAAAGTTTAGACAAACAAATCAAAATAAACATGGCTATAAAACTATTGTCTTTTCGGCAAAACAGTGATGATGATGAGATATGTAAGGTCATTGAGCTTGAGGAAGAAAACATAGAAGATACAAGGATAGTTAAAGCCAAAATTGTTTTGAAAGAAGCGCATTCTTTTTTGGACAAAGAAGTCGATTACATTATTACACCACAAACATTCAACTTCTTAAAAAGATTTAATATTTCAACTCATTTCTTACATTCCCATCCGGATGTTTGGAATGAAGATCAGGATTTTTTGATGGGACAGGGAATTGTCAACCGTTTCAGGGTTGTAAACGATACAGCCGAAAGGGGTGTCAAATTAATTCAAGACTACAATGCCAGCATAACAAAAGACGAAGAGCAGAAGAAGTATGTTTTGCAAGTAGTTGCTGAATGTCGAAAATTATTCCTATATACAACGAAATTTACCCTCTCAAAACATCTACCGCCTATTTGATTCTGATGACTCAATCTGACAAATCTACCTACCTATTCGACCAATCTATCTATTTCATTGTTCTGACAATTTGTATATAAAACCTATTCTGATGTTACTATTTCCTATTCCTGAAGTTTGTGTTTGTAATGTCCAAGTTATTTTTGTCAATTCATTAGGGTTTGATTACTATAAATATTCGGATTCGTATTTCAATGTTTCCTCCTCCTCTATCGCACTCCTTTTACCTCCCTGGTTGAAAATCTATTTATTAAAAAGCGTCTTACTTCCGAATTGAAGCCAGGAGTATTCTCTACAAAACTAAAAATCCAAGTTTCTAGGATAAGCCGTTCTATTTTATATCGGAAAATCCTCGATTTTCTGAAAAAACAGTTGTTTTTAATACTTTAGGGCTGATGAGGCAGGTCTTAACGTTATCCGATCGAGCTGAAACTTTTACAATCTCATTTTTACACTAATTGGCAACTGTTTAGGGGTTCCTGTCAAAGTTACGACACAAAAAAATATTTCTCCTAATTTATATAATTCGAGTATCTTATTTTTGTAGAATGAATAATTGTTTTTAAATTCTTTAGTTCTTTATTTGTACAAGTAACTTGAGTATTCATATTACACATACAAACATTTTGGAAATGATTAAGGAAATCGTATCTCTTCACTATTTACAAATAGCTTTTGATTATGAAAATTCAAATTATTAATTTTTTTAAGTATATATATATATATCAACTTAAACATCAAATAAAGAAAAATTTATTAATTTAAATACAAATTATTGTAATAATTGTCAAAAAAACTCGAAAGGATTTCTTACAAAATTGGAGATAAAACTTTGAAAGCAAATCATACATTAGTAAACTTTGATACAATCAAAATTCTTATAAAAATAACTTATTAGGTTGTCCTAAAAGTTCCCGGTCAAGAATGAAAAATATAATTTTTTGTGCAAGAATTTATTTTAAATAAATAACAATTAATCTTCAAAGTACAGTCCATCGTTTTCGACTACTTTCTGCCAACGGTCTGCAAGCTTTCGGATCTGGTCAAAGTACTAATCCGGCTGCTTCGAATTGAAGAACTCTTGACATGTATGTTCAACTTCATCTAATGCTTCGAATCAGCGGCCTTTCAAGAAGTGTTGCATGGATCGGAAGAGGCCATAGTCGGATGGAGCGCAATCAGGGCTGTAAGCAGAATGCGGCAGGATTTCGACTTTATCCTGTCCTTAGCGGTATGCGGCTTGGCATTGTCTAGCTGAAACAGTGCACGTTTTCGGTTAATTAAGGCAGTGTACTTCTCCTTGAGCTTCTCGTAGACACGGTCCACCTGTTGACAATAGAGCTCTGGGTTGATGGCCTCGCTGTTCTGAACCAACTCAAAGTGCACGACTCCCTCAAAGTTCCACCAGACGCACAACATGATTTTCAAAACAAATCGATCTTGTTTTGGAACTGACGGGGTTGCTTGACCCGGTGGAACCCATCACTTGTCTCGACTGTGGTTGACCAAGTAGACCCACTTCTCGTCTGACGTCACATCTCGTTTCCAAAAGCCGTCATCTCGTGAATTCTGTAGCAGTTGTCGGCAAATTCGGACTCTTTTATCGGCCTGTGCTTTGGTGAATTCGTGTGGATCTTGGCGCGGTTTCTTGTGCACAAAGTCGAGCTGCTTCAAATGCCAATGTATGGTTGACTTGCCAACTCCAAGCTTAAATGCCAAATCGCGAGTGCTTGAATTTTTTATTGGGTAGAAACACAAACATTATAATTATTTTGTTATTTATATGAGATTGAACAAAAAAATCACTAAAAATTAGTTTTTTAAAAAACTGGATATGTGTGCTATGGTCCTTCTAATGAACTCCGTGTATACACGGGATAAATCGGTAAGGGGTTAAAGAATGCCCATTCAAAGTTCACATTTGTTACTCTATAGTAACCAAAACCAAATTTTATAGAATTATTATAATTGAAAGAAAAGTGCTTTTTTCATAAATATTCTTCACACCATGTTATCATAAATTTTAATATTTTAATCGACTTTTCATTTTAATCATATAAAAAAAATTTTGTTTCTAATATAAATATTTGATAAAACCTTCACCTATTTTGACGAGCCAGACTCATCGTGCATTTTAAGCCATAACAGATTTCGATGAGCCAATTTCGTCACGACGAATTTTTCAACATTTCTCGAAACATACGAAGAATATTATATAATAAGTAGTTACTTGAAAAATTATTTTAATAAGTAGTTAATTAAAAAATTGTTCAAAAATTGCCTTAAATTTATATAAATATATATCATAATAGTTTACTTTATTGTATTTGAATTATAATTTTATTTTTTAAGATACATCCATAAAAATTCTTATTTGTGGTGTTTTTATTGATAAGATCATGAAAGTACATGTTAAATTAATAATATAATTGTTAAAACTTGTATTATACAACTTTTATGTAAAAAATATTTCTGTGAGGAATATTTGAATGTTTTATGTTCGAATGATGTGTGCTGATTTGTCTCTTCTACACAAATGGCTGATCAATATTTTATTTTTTATTATCAGAAATTAATTTGATTTAAATTAAGATTTAATGTAATTAAAACCTAGGGAAGAATTTTGGTGCACTTTTGTAAGCAACCAGTAGGATGTTCCTTCTTAAAAAGAGAAAAAACTCTGCGTTGAAAATCAGTCAATTGTGAAGTCATTTCCTAAAGAGAAAATACATAATGAAATATGTCATATGTATTATATAATTTAGGACAGAAATATCAACCAATCAGAGGCAGTCAATCACACCTTTATCACGTGCTTAATTAAATAAATAAAATCCTACGATTTTATTTATGTAAATATAAATTTGTGTTTTCCTTTATCACGTGTTTAATTAAATATGCGTTGGTTTCATAAAATATATTAGTTTTCTACTGGTCGGTAGATGTAAAATAAGATTTGGAGAAAAACAGGGAAATGATGATGCACCATCACAAGTAGAGGTGATCAGTGTGCGTCATTAAGAAATCAATGTAGATGTATGTTTGAATTTATGTGTGATTCTATAGTTGATTTTACGTATTCAAATATTCCTCGGGAGATTTTAAAACTATAATGTGAACACATGTATTATCGAGAACAGGTTAATAGTATGAAAATACAAGAAGACGGAAAGAAAATGCATCGTAGAACAGAAATATTGAAGATATACAAGTTCAAGATGAATTACAAAGAATTGCAAGGACATACAAGTGTGGCTTTTTGAGTGAAAGATAGAAAGGTTCATTGTCTTTTGGACACAGGAGCCAGTGCGAATGCAATTAATGGAGAGATAATTGTGGTATAAAGTCGAGATATAAAAATATGATAAATATTAAATTCAGTGAAACAAAAAAATGTTTTAATTATTAATAAATTATAGAATTATTCAATTGAATGTAGCTATTAAAGGAAAACAAAAATTAATAGTTTTATGTGCTCAGAGAACTAGACTCAAAAATGATTGCAGGTATAGATTTCTTGGATAAATTGAGAATAAAACTGAAAAGGCTGACACCATGAGGTTCGGAAATAGTGTTGATTAGAGACAATTATTCGGAGGAAGACAAACTAAAAAGAACTAGTAAAAGACCAGTCATTTATGACGGGTGAGCTAAATTTTTCAGTTTCAAAAAAAATTTTTTTTTCTAAAAATTAAAATTTTTCTTTCAAAATTTCTGTTTTAATTTTTAAATCGGAATTATTACAATTTATTATTTCGAATTCGGTGTTGATTTAACAATTATTTGACGAGCACGGTTTTCGGTCAATTTACTTTTGCTTCCCAGCGTCTTTCGGCGAAGGCAGAACCGTCTCGATGCGGACTAACCAGACTCACCACGCCCTCACCTGAATTCGCTTCGGTTTTATCGCTATTTGGCATTTTGATCCTAGCGTGACCGTCAAACCAACAAACAAACAAACTAACTAACATTTTAGACAAATATATTATATATAATGGAAATATATAACAATCAAATAGTCGGGAATTCAATGAAGATTCTAAAAGAATATCCTATTCTAACATATGGAATATCGAGAAAACACCTTTGACAAAACACAGAATAGAAACGCACAGAGATCCAATACTAGTAAAGCCTTATCAGCAGCCAAAACATTTTGAGGAGAAATTGGATGATGTTATTAGAAATTTCGAAAATGAAATGAAACTGAAAAGTGTAGTTCACCATGGAATTTTTCATTAGGGGGCTGTCCATAAATGACGTCACGCGATTTTAGCAGATTTCTAACTCTTTCCTCCAACTCATTACATTTCGTCACAAAGAGCATGTCCCCCCATTTTAAGACGTCGCAAAGCTCTGACCCCCTTCCATTTTTTTGTTATGGTAAAGTGCTAAAAAATTTAATTTTTATAAATGTTTTCACTAAAATTTATGCTTTAATAGCAGGGGCGTAGCCTGGGGGGACAGGGGAGGTTAAGTCCACTTAATATATTTTTTATTTTGAAAATTTTCACTTCACCTTTTTAAAGAAAGCAATGTGAAACAGAAATTTTGTCTGTTCAATTCATGAATAACCAGGCACATTATGAATTTGTACGTATCAACAGACCATCATACTATTTCTTACAGCAGCACTCCTTCTATTCACCCACCCCCATACTGCTCTTTTTCTACGCCAACATTTTATAATAATAACTGGATACAGAAGGCAGTAGAAAGTGATTTACAACTAAAGAGAGAGAAGTAATAGAAGAATAAATAGACTTCACACACATTCATTCCATCCACTAAAGAAAAATACTATTCGAATAATAATGCAGTGCACACACGCATGTACTCAGACCACATCATCATGCACACAAATCTACGCCTGGGACCTGAATTACTGATTACATTGAGTATGTATGCGTGTACAGCTTTATATGGTGAATGGTGTTTCATTAACACATTTATTACTTCTTTGAGTGATAATTTTCAATCATAATGGATAAATTTGCTATACGTTTAAATAAAGCGAGTTCATCAACAGCCACATTGCAATTACCCATTTTGTCTTAGATTATATCTGTGACATCCACGTCTTTGTCATCAGTACCATGCAGCTCTGATATATCACCTATTTCGCATCATTCTTCAATATCACTCCTCTTTTCTGCAAATGCAGAGAAAAGAAGTTATCCATAAAATGGACGGTCTGAGTTTTCAGCACGACTGATTGAAACAATTTCCATTGTCGGAATATTATGAAAATCTGCTGTACTCTGTTAACCCTGTCGGGCTTTTTCAGTTACAAAGAAGCAAGGAAAAAGCTATTACTTCCCAAGGTTTTGTGAATTGGAAGAAAGCTCTGGACAAGGAGAGAGGATTTCCAAAGCATGAGTTCAGTGACGTTCATCGACGAGCTATGATGTTATGGCATGAAAAAGAACAGCGCAAACAAAGATGACTTTCAGTGATAACTCTTTTGAATGGCAAAGTGCTGGGAGATAGCAAATACTTTTTACAATCCATATTTCTTGTTACGAATGAACTGGCATTCTGTACGCTACTATATTGATGAAAATAAAGATCATTATTTGTTTAGAAATCTGTTTGAATTTATATTTCGAAAGGATACCTGTTTGGCAGAGTGCTATCAACACATTCCAAAAAATGCCAACTACTTGTCACCTGAAATACAAAATGATTTTACATGATTGATGGCTGAGTTAGTCAGAGAAGATATTGTGAATGGCATAATCACCGCTGATGTTCCATGGTACACCTTCTTAGAAGACGGGACAAAAGAACACATGCAATCGAGAAGGTATAGAAATTGTAATTTTATATGTAAATGATGGGAAAGCATTATAATCTTTACTTTCTATCAAAAATACTGTAAACTTGATGAAGAGTCCCTGACAGCTTTAATACTAACAACGCTAAATGAAAACAAACTAAATACAAATTATCTGCTGAGTAAACTTCTACGATGGTGATAGTGTAATGAGTAAATCGTTGGGAGACATCCAAGCAAAGATACAGATCAAACTTCAAAGGAAAATACCATTCGTTTCCTGTTTCAATCACCGGCTTCATTTTGGAATAGTAAAAGCTACTTCCAATGTTCATATTGTGAAGCAGTATTTCAACCAATGTGCAATGCTACATGAATTCCTCTCCCATCCTAGAATTGCAGCACTTTATGAAGGCGATAAAGTTCCAAGATTATTGGAGCATCAATAGCAAGGATATCTGAGCATTACATGTACCATACACAGCAATTATACTGAAATTCTTCAAACATTAAAGAAAATGTCTACAACGACTGTCAGTGGAAATGATGTGGCTATCATTGTGGGATTAAACACGGTTTTGAGCAATATCAATTGCTGTTTTGTTTTAATTATGATGAAATGGGCATTGGGATTATTTGAACCAGCAGATAAAATTTCCCAAAATTGAGAATCTGGTGTTGCCGATGCCATGAAAATCATAAACTCTAGCTTTTTTCAATATTGAACCTCATATAAACAGAAAATTTTAAAATGATACTACAAGAATTTCAGTCGCTGTTGTCTGAAAACGAAGAACAATTCAGTGGTCAAGTAAAGTGGCAACGAACTGAAACGAAAAGTTTAAGAGATTACATCATCATATAATCAATACGGCAGTCAAGTGGAAGCATTAGTGAGTCATATTATAGTAAGCAGCATATTATGAGACGATATACATTGTTTGCAGTGAGATTAAACGAAGATTTCATGATAATGATGAACAACTGACGGTGATATCATCCCTAAATGACCTGGACTTCCTTAAATTCAAACTTTTCAATTCCTTTAGAATAATCACCCCCTCAAAGGACAAGCTCGTAGTGGTTAAGAGCTATTTGGAACAAAACGCCCATTTGGATCATTTCCAGTTAAAATTGCGTAAAATTAGTCATTACACATATGTGTATAGTTTTCGTTTTTTAAGAAGAAATTAAGTTTTTTTCATTAAATGTTTTCGATGTGGTAAAAATGGACACGTGGCAAGATTTTGCCGGTCGGGAAACTCCTTGGAGGAATCGTCAGTGCCATCGGCTTCTCAGAGGCTTTAAAAGGCGCTACCAATGATTCAGTAAATGGTATATTTTCATTGGATAAAGAATTTCAAAATAAAGAAATCATCATCGGTCGATTTGTCCGGATATTCAAATCGCTGACAATTTATCACATCTAATTGGTCTTTCATTTGAGCGATATAATTTTCGAATTGTTTTATGAATTCCTGGAATATTGTGTTCCCCTTTTCAGGTGCCTCTTTCACTCGTTTGATATTTGCTAATTGTGATATTCTTTTGCGCCTCACTACCAATTTCCAGTAAGAATTGGTGCCATTAAACACACAGAAGAACTCATTATGGCCATCACAGCAGTCACTCACGCTATCGTTCACTTGTTACGAGAGAATATGTTGTATTTGTGGCCCTTGTTTTCGCAAAAGAACAGACCATTCGAGTAGACCAACAGGCCGGGTTCGCCTGTCACATCTCGACAGTCACAATAATCATTGTTCACTTAAATGCAATTGATCACTTCCGATCAATTGAGACATATAAACGGAGTGTTCAGTTGATAGAATGGCATTTTGTAAAACGGAACTCTTCTCTGCTTATCGAAACACCGTACGATTACAAACACAAAAAAGGACAACAAAATCCAACATTTTAACTGTTATTATTTACAAGGTCAATGATAACAAAGAATTAACAAACAACGAAAAACATTAAAAAATTTTACAGAAACAATTTGCTCCGCTTCCATTTGAAATAATTATAGAAATATTTCTTTAATTTTATCTTTTATTTTTCAAGATAATATGTATTTTAATTCGAAACAGTGATAGTGAGATTTTATAACTAATTATTGAAACACTGACAATTTCGCAAAGCAAATTTCAGCATTATTCTCCATCAACAGACGTTAGAAACTACGACTGGATAAGAAATAAATTTTTATATAGATAATAAGTGAAATCGTTTATCTTTCTTAACAGAAGACAAACTGATAGACATTAAAAATTACAGACGTTTAAAACTAAATTTCGATAAAACATATCAACATTATGAATAAAAACACAAAATAACCTAGCACAAAATAAAAGTGAGTTACGGTTTGGTCAGATTAAACAGTTTAAAAAGCAGTTAACATCAAAAACTAATCATTATGACACAACTAACCGAGAAAAGTCCATTTCCAATATATGCCATTAATTTATAAAATTGAACATAAAATTCAAAAGAATAAAATCATGGTTAATTTTGTACAAAAACGTAAAGTTTGCCCACACAGAAACTGTTTCCAACGTCATCTGTTAACGAGGGTGATACTTTAAGTACAGTATTATTGTTTGCAGCTATATTGTACTATGAAACAATATGTAATGAATTATTGTCTTTTATATTTTTTGTAACTGCAACTTCGTTTTCTCATATTGTTATTTCTGCAGAGAAGTGAAAGAACAGAAGACAATTGTAAAATTTCATTGACTATATTTGTTAACAAAAAATTAATGAAAATAAAATATAATAATATTGGGTTGGCCAAAAAGTCATTGCATTTTCTACTAAAATATTTATTATCAAAAAATGACATGGATGCACAAATATTTTTACCCGACATACTGTCCATTATTTTCAATCACTTTCTTCCACCTTTCCGGCAGCTTCATTATTCCTGATTCATAAAACCTTTGCCTTTGTCAGCAAAAAAGCCGTCTAGGAACGATTTGATGTCATCATCACTGGCGAATGTTTTTTCTGAATAAGGAATTCTGCAGTGATCTAAATAAGTGAAAATCCGATGGGGCCAAGTCTGAAGAATACGATGGGTGCGGCAAAACCTCCCAACCCACTGATAAGAGTTTCTGGCGAGTGGTCAAACTTGTATGCGGTCTTGCGTTATCATGCTGAATTACAACTCGTTTTCGATTTGCCAATTCAGGACGCTCCTGTTGAATTGAATGAGCCAATTTCTCCAGCTGACCACAATATCTGTCTGAATTGATGGTTTCATTCCTCGGAAGGAGTTCAAAAAACACAATTCCTTTAAAATCCCACCAGACGGAAAATATAACCTTCTTTTGGTGAATTTCTGCTTTGGGATCGTTTTGGCACGCTCATCACGTTTTGTCCATGATCGCCGACGTTCCACATTGTTGTAAACAATCCATTTTCGTCGCCCGTAATCAAGCGCTTCAAAAATGGATCACTTTGTTCTAGCTTCAAAAGGGAATCGCAAATGTCTATACGTTTCACCAAATGAATTTCTTTTAGTTCATGTGGTAACCACATATCGAGTTTACTGACGAACTAAGTTTCTTTAAATGACTTCAGTTAAATGAGTCCAGTTACTTGGGCCCAATAATTGAATGTGGAGAAAACTCCAATAGA
>MQRK01238329.1:14705-31377 GCA_001938485.1 Girardia tigrina | reverse complement strand
TAATGAGAAGAATTTGAAAACAGTGTTTGATGAGAATGAGAAACGGAGAGAATATACTTCGCGATTCTCAAATGTATTGTCGAAAAAATATATATTTTATTAATTTTATTTATTTTTTTTCGTCCAATAGAGCGACATGTCGGTCTATTGCTTCGAATGGTGATCATCATGTCAGTGTAATGTAACATGTCGCTCTAATTAAACACTGTCTCTCTAATTTATATTTTCTTGATTTATATCTTTTCTACGGCTTTATCAATATGATTATTGTTAGGGATAATAAGTCATCAGAAGAAAATTTGTGAGTTAGAGTGGAAATGCAAGATGAGATTATTTGCATAACATTGACGAGAATAGAAGAAAAAAGAAATAGAATAAATTAAGTAAATTAAAATTTAAATAAGATAGAGAGTTAAATTTAATAATTAGATGAAAATTAAAATTAGAATTAGTTAAATTAAAATTTATCATGAGAAATTAAATTTTATAAGTAAATTAAGAATAAATTAAAATTAGAATTTTCCGGTTTGACATTAACAAGTTTTAGAAAAAGATTATTCTTCAAATTAAAATTTATAATTAATTGATGATAAAAATTAATTATAAAAAAATTTGTTTGTTTATACGAAATAATTTTTCAGCGGTATTGTTTTAAAAGTGGAATTTTTCTTAATAAATTTGTCAAGATAAATTAGTTTTTTATGGATTCGCATGTTCTGGATGATGGAGTGCCCATCAATTCTAATAATTATAGTATTAAATCATATACTTCTTAAAAGCTATGTAAAATGAATATTCATACATCGGAATTCGCGAAAAACGAATTCACATTATTATTGTAGAATCATTTTTGGGCATGGACAACTATTAATGGGAAAAAATCATCTAAATACCGACAATATTCTCCTTCTAGCGTATTTACAGATTGCCATTGGTTTTTAAATTTCTTTATAACATACACTCAAACCTGTTTTTATGCCGTCCTTTTTATGTTATTTTTTGTGTCATCTCACAAAAATCGCTCTAAATAATTAGGACAAATAAGAAATTGTATAAAAAAGGACCGCATAAAACTGGCTTCAGTGTATGTTTATATTTTCGACAATAAATGTTGGAATACCTAAATAAATTCTTTTTCTCATTCGTATGAAACACTCTTTTCCAATTCTTTACATATTTACACTTTATTAAAAGGTTTTTAAAGTGAAATAAATAGATGCCGCAGAATTCATCACAGGAATAAAATATAATTTTATACAAAAAGAACATTAGTAATTAGAAAACGATTTTGTCTATACAGTTTATATCAAGTGGTGAATGGTGCTTCAAATTGAAAAACCTTTGTCGAATTGTGAAAAGATATTTAAAAAATATAGATTCAATTGTAGAAATATTTACCCCAAATATTAAACATTCCTTAAAAAATAAACGTTTGGGTATTCAATATCTTCAGATGTTCGCTTTTTATAACCTTTGATCGCATTTGAGATGTCTGGTACCGGAAATATTATACAATTTTGTTTATAAATGAAGAAGTAGAAAATATTTTAATAACTTTTTAAAGTTAATTAAATTTAATCAATTTTATGTTTTATATTTACTTATCTTATTTTTGTCGATGATATATGAACTATAAATAATTATAATAATGGCGACGATCCCACTTCTCAAAATTAAAAATTTGATAAACCAAAGAAAAGTAATTTTGATTTTATTTCGTTTATTTTATATTTTGATTTGAATATATTTTTCGTTATTGGTTATTTATATTAAATCAGAAAATATTATTTAAATTGATTGAAATATAAAATTTTTAAGTATATGAAAAATAAATATAATATTTTAGTTAATAATATTATATATATTTTTTGAATATTTTAATTGATTTTTATTATCGTTTGTTGAAAGATTGTTTGTTAGAGTTATTAACTAATGTAATATTTTGTAAGTAAATGGAAATCTGAAGTGTATTTTTGTAATTTTTATAATAATGTATTACACGTACAAATTTGATGATTTGATCCTGTTAACTTGCTGTTTCTTGTACATATTTGTTTGTAATTATATTCAGAATAAATGTTTATGAATTTGTTCTTTTGATTTTATATTTTTGACGTATTTTTTTAAATATTAAAATATTTAATTGTAAACTTCTTTGAATATTAAGGGAATTATTGAAATTACATCTACACTAATGTTAGATAGTCGTATACATAATCCATTATTTCAGGATCGAATATTTCTTCAGACTCAATAAAATATAAATTCAGAAAAATACAAAAAAAACTAAAAACACAGATTTATTGTTAAGAGCACTAATACAATTGTTATGAAAACAATTACTAACATCACATCTAGGGTCGTCACAACTCTCGGAAGACCTATCAAAATTTGATGTCATTCTAATTGGTTTTTATTTCTGTGTTTTAATAATGATTATTCGAACTCTTTCTTTATCTTTTCTAAAATATTTGTTATTTCTAATTTGAAAAATATTTATTAAAATTAAACTTTTTAACGCAGCTTTTTAAACCTCAAAAATTAAGCATCATTTTATTATAAGAACTTTAAATAAATTTCTATTTTAATTCTTTTATAAATATTATAAAAACTCTATGTGAGATATTACAAAATTAAATTAAAATTAATTAAATAAAAAATTACGCAGTCAACAAAAAACTTGGTTATCTCGAACTCGGTTGTCTCGAATAAATATTTTTTTTAATTATAATTATGCTCGTTTATATCGAATTTAAGATAGAAAAATAGTCATTTTAGTGAAACCTTAGGCTTCAGAAAGGAAAACCACATCAGAATAGTTTATACCCCTTTTCTACTAAGAAAGAATAAAAGAAATATCAAATCCAAAGCAGTGTAATTCGAATCGATTTCCATCATCATTTAGAAAAATACTCAGTAATCACAGTTTTTTTAGTCTCTGTTTATATTTAACTCCAAATTTTCAAGGTGAATCAGAACATTAAGGTCTTGAAGCGTAACTCCTTCCGCTTTCTTTGCCCAGGTTTGAATGATGAAGAGTGAATCAAGGATCTACTTAGTGGATGGAGGTGGAATCTCCTCTACATCATCAGCATCAACTTCATCATCTAACAGATCACCAGGAGCCATCATACTCTCAATAATTTCTTTGTCAGTCAAGAGAGGACTAACTTCCAATTGATCTTCTACCTCTATATACATTTTGAAGGAAATAGCAGCAAGAATATTGAGAAGTATTCGTATATTCTTTAAAAGCTTTCCAGTTTCGTTCATCTCTTCTGCATTGCAGTCACCGAAGGGTGCATCTTATTCCAAAACTTCGTCGTTTTTGGGAACACGAAAGTGACAATGATGAAAGCAGTTGACAATTATAGTGGTTGGACTGCTGTCCCATGACAGTCGTAACGCATAGAGGACAAAAGTAGAGAGAAGGAAAGGTCTCGATTCGCCTGAAGAGATGCTAATCTTTATAACAGTATTCTCTTCTTGTAACGAAGCTTGAAGGTGTAGATTATAGGTTGTAATTTTGAGGTAGTGTTTAAGGCAAAATTATCAGTTCGATATTTTCAAGATCTTGGATGCATGGATGTGCAGGACAGTTGTCCACAATCAAAATGATCTTCTTCTGTGCTTCTTCATTTCGTGATCTAATTTCCTCAGCCACTCTTCAAACAGAAAACTGGTCATCCAGCTTTTTCGGTTTGCTTTGTATGAGACTTGCAATTTCGACACTCCTTTGAAGCAGCGAGGGTTTTTTTGCTGGTCTAATTACCAGCAAGGGAAGCTTTTCCCCGGTCATACTAGTGCCGACAAGAACAGTAATTCTATCTTTGTTTTTTTTCACTGTGCGTATTTTCTTTTTTGAATGCTAATGGTAGAAGTTTCCACATTAACGCTAAAATGAATCAAAAAGTTAAACGAAATTCATTTACTATACTTAAATGCATTATTTCATCACTCACCAGTTTCGTCACAGTTAAAAATATTATACGGCTGATATCGGCGTAATATGGAAGGTATGTACAGTATATGTACAGATTTCTCCTCTTTCACACTTGCTTCAGGCATATATGCACTTTCTCCAACAATTTTTCGGGAACAGATCTGATGTCTGTTCTTCCATCGATCTATCCAACCTGGAGTAATTTCCTCACTGATGTTGCCAAAGGACCTACTATAGTCGCATGCCTTATTGTTACGTTCCTATAAAAGATGGGATGACTAATATAAGATGTCGTTGAAATTTTATACTGTACCTGTAAAAACCATTCCAGCAAGCATTTGTCCACCTTGTCATTGTTGCAGGTCTCAATTTCTTAGCGTTCAAATTCATTGCTGTATTGCACCGCTCATTAATCTTCTCTTTATCCTTTATAATAGTGGACAATGTCAATGGAGGAATTCCAAATGATGATGCAATGTCATATGCTTATGAGAGTTAACATAGTCAATAATTTCCTTTTTCTTTGCCCAGTCCAAAATGTGCAGTTTACGCTTTTCAGTCATCTGTAATGTAAAATATTGATTATAAATAAAAAAATTAAATTGATTATAAAATAGAGAAAAGATATTGAGAGTTTGAGACATCGAGTTCGTAAATATTTAAAATAGATAATTCCTAAGGCTAAAGATGATATGTATCCTGTGAGCAATGTGAATACTCTAAAGTTATATTAGAGCAATGAAATAAATATTTATTTAAATTATTACAACATACAAAACAGGAAATAGATTATAATAGAATTATTTCTTTCATTTGTATGATTTTTCAAGTAGGATATTGAACAGTAATTTTGGCTGAAGACGGCTTTAGCTATATCCATTTATAAAAATGGTTTCACAACCTTTGGAAGTATCTACGTTCTATTAAAGGCTTTCAAAAAAGCATGTCCATACTCAATATACTCAATATTGGAGTTTGATAGAACGAAATAATTGAATTATTATTTCACAATAATTAACGAAAATTTAAATATTTTTTTATTATTGTTTTCTAAAAATAATACCATAAAACATATTACTCTAAATTGCAATAAGTAGATAATTTGTTGTAATTATATTTTTTATATTCATTTCATGATTTCCAATTGTTTTCTGATCCTGAAAGTTTTGTAAAAAATCAAGAGTAAAATATAATTTCATTTCCAATCATTCGTCAAGTAGACTTAAGGAAAGTGCAAAAAAATCAAAATCGAAACGACTCATATTCATAGCAAAATGAAGCATTTCTTATTTAGGAAGTTTGTCCACAGTAATTTGCAGAGATCAGTGACTGCCATCCCTTTTATTGAAGAAGATTTGAAGATTTTTCTAGAAATCATCCAAGAGTTTCTTTACAGTTATTAAGTGAACCAAAAGATTCTAGCCAATTAAAAAAAAGAAACATCATTTTACAACTACCAAGTCATCTTGGTTAAAAGTAAAGCGAGTTTGTTAATCCCGCTGCGGTGCCATTCTTTGTTTTTAGAGATAAAGAACTCCCGGCACCCGTTTTTGACCTCGTTCCGATTTTTGAAGTTGCAGTTACGAAGATAAAGCACCTCGGATTGGAAGCGCAAGGTACGGACTTAGAGTCGAGCGTTGAAGATGCTCAATGGCATCAAGAATTTTAATATTTTCTTGGATTTGTAGATAGTGTAAATTTTTGCGTTGTCTAGTTACAGAAGAGTGGGCTTACAATTTATCAAAGCAAGATATTTTCTGATAAGTGCAAAATGCATTTGATAAAGTTGGCTGCCACAGAGGACGGCGTCGATAGTATGACAATTTGAAAGTAGTCCGAGGAGAATACGAAATTCCTCGAAACGTATAAAATTCTTTTCCTTTAGAATCGAATACGTTTTGCTACTGGTTCCAACGTTTTTTCAATGCCCAATTATTAATTTTGTTTGTCTGGATTGTTAAAAGACTTTTGTGACACTCGGATTTTAGTTCTATTTTCGGTCGATCTCCTCACGTCGTTGAGTGTGAATTTCAATCAACCTATAAGACTTTTTATGTTTTTTGAAAGTACCTATGCACTTTTTCAAGTTCTAGCAGATGCCGAATAATTTATGTTTGAGTAATGCTGAGTTCGGAGGATAATCTACGAATGCTTATCAAGAAATTTGTTTTAATGGATAAATGGATTGCTTCGAAATTTACATTCAAATGTAAGTCTGAATGCGGCTTGTCTCTGAGATCAGTGTTGTCGTCGTTAAACATTAAAAACAATTCCAGGCATTATGAACCGAGACCGCATTATCGCCTTTAACTTTGCATATGTTTTTTGTTACTAATAATGGTGTAGTTCGACTTCGACCTCGACATTTTTACAAATCACCCTTGACCGAGGTCAAAAAGTAAACTATACTTCTTTGACCGTTGATTTTCATATTTATTAGTCACAAATGTAGAATTTTAGTAGAATGATCAACAATGTTTTAAAATATTTTATCAGCACAATTTGTAATTCAAAACATGTTTTACTTAATTAAAATTTATATAAGTATATAATATTGTATATAATATGTATATAATATTGATATCTATCAATATTTCTTTTAAATATTTCATAAAGGTCCATAGATATTGTGAAAAGATACATCCGATGATAGAATTATATCTTTCTTTCATTTAAGTAGTGAGAGTTTGTCTTTGTTGACATTTTAGGCCATTTTAAACAATATATTTAATATATTGTCTCATACGTTCCATGTCGAAATCATCTCGAATATAGTTATAAACCTTTTTAATATTGGTATGGCACAATATATAGTGAATTTCTTCAATAAAATCTTTTTTTTAATTTTTGGGATCCGATATTTATTATCCTGAGTTGTTACGATATCATTTGTAGTGTCCATTTTATTGTAATGCCTTTTCTGATATCCTCAATTTTCCGTTTTATGTCATTATAATTCTGTTTTTGAAACTATCTGACTTTTCGCTCAATGTCAGTATTCTCGTTTTCATTTTTTCTTTATTGGCTTCTTCATGCATTGTCTAACACTAACTTCCAAATCCACATGAGTTTTCTGAGGTAACAAGATGATGAATTGTATAAAAAGAAGACTTTTCAAAACGGGATTGTTTACGAAGAAAGATATAGAATAGAAGATTTCACAAGACAGTACTATCCAAGAGGTAATAAATCATTCAGAGATGATCAGGGATACGATGATGCATAATCACAAGAACAGGTGATCCAATAGAAAGCCAATTCAGATTTCACGCATGAATGTATGTGTGATTATATGTTTAATTGTATGTAGGAAAATACTCTTCTAGAAATGTGAATTGGATTATTCAATAAAGAAAATAATAAAAATGGAGAAAGAAAAACATATCACAATGCTTTATTAAAAATAACAAAGTTTAACATAAAATATGAAAAATTGAAAGGACGATCAAGAGTAAAATTTCATAGAAAAGATAGAAATGTTCGTGTCTTCTAGATACCCTAATGAATGACATTAAGGCGGATATAAAATGTATTAAGTAAATGAATGACAACGTCCCTATTATTCCTTTAGTCAAACGTTAAAAAAATGAAAATGAGAGCTTTCAATTCTTTATATATTAAAATAAAAACGAATATTAAAGTTTATGTTAAAGTTATATTAAAGTTTAATGAGAATAATAATACAAAATCACGATATGAACGAAACTTATTTCAAATTGAATAGAAATAAAGAAATGTTTCTTTAATATGAAAGACAGTTGCCGAATTTTCTTTAATGTCGTTTCCGAATGTAACGTTGTTATAGAATTATAATTGCGGCAAATAACAGTTTAAAAATAAATGACAGCGATACTTCGGAATTGGTAGTTATTATATTGAGATCAGATTTTTTAAACAATAAATAATTGTCACGAAAACAGGCGAGCAGTGATCCGATAAACACAAATATAATTTTTTTCTAAACTTCGTCGTCAGGTAAGCTTTATATAATAATTGTACATTGATTATTAAATTAAAATTTAATATTGTAATTATTTGCTTAAGGGAAGTGGGGAAAACACAATGTCTTTCGTACTTCTTTAACCTCACATTCTTTTTATCGGGACTTTCCGAAAATAAGTGCACCAGCGCTTATTTTAAGTTTTTGTTACCAAAATAGACGCATGCTCATATTTTTGGGGACAAAAATCGGATTTTTTGCTTCTATATGAATTGATCAAAAAATAATTGTAGTGGTTTCAACCTAAAGCCAGAAATTTAAGGGAAAAATGAAAACCACAACAATTATATTTTGTAATCCAGAACACCATTAAACTCAAATTTTATTGTCGCAATATATTTCGGTGGATTTTCCACCATCTTCAGGCTGAATTAACAACAATTTCTTATTAAGAATTATATTTTGACCGATTATTTTTTAATTAATTAAACTGTTACGGATTTTTAGCTGTTTTTAGCACTTTTTACACTTGTTCAATGTTAATTTAATATATTATTTATTTAGTAGAATTTAATTTCCGTTTTAGATTAAATTTTTGTTCACACACATTGAAACATTTTGAAACAAGTTTAGTTATGTAAATATTAATTTCATTATAGACATTTGTTTTATCGATATATTATTTATTAATAAATTTGAATTAATAGATTTCTTCTTTAATGGATGCTAATATCTTAACTAGTTTAGTATTAATTTTAGTAATTGATTAGTAATTAATTGTTATTAGATGAAATTTAACAAGACAGGGTGGAGAACTAGGAGAAGGAAAAAAGTCATAAGCTAGCATTGATGTCCATTCTAAAAGATGGCGAAAGTAAGAAATTCACCTTTAAGAAGACTGCAGTTTCAAAAAAATATCTGCTTTTATGGGAAAATTAGAAAGGAGAGTTCTTAAAAATGACTCAGAAACATAATTTCAGACAATTAAAGGCTTTAGGAAGAAAACCATTTTATGCTGAAATTGACAAAAAACTTTATGAATTTTTCAAGATAAAAAGAGAAAACCGCAGGTCTGTTACCTACACAACCTTGAGGAAATATATCAAATCCCTAGAATTCGGAGTTGCCTTACCATCAGAGTTTTAAGTAAGTAACAAGTACTTATTAGCATGGAAAAAACGCCACAACATTACATCAAAAAAATCTCATCATGGATAATTTGATAAACACAGCAAAAATGAAATGTAGGAGCAGCTTAAACAGTATCTATTGGAAATTTGTGTTGTTGCAGTGACAAGACTAATGATAAACTGTTTAACATGGATGAAACTTTTTGTTATATCAATATGGTACACGACTGCACATTAGACTTTGTGGGAAATAAAAATGTTGAAGGAGCAGATAATGGCCATCGAAAAATTGCTGTACAGTTTGCTTGACAATCTGTTGTGATGGGTGAATGCAACCTTCTATGATAGTTTTCCGAGGTTTAAAGAAAGCACCACAGGTAAAGGTTCAAAATGGAAAAGCAGTTATTGCTGCTAGTAAGAGTTGCACCATGGACACCCCTTTACCCAAATTTTGGATGGAAAAAGTTTTCTGCAGAGGAGGCCATACTTTAAAATGAATCATCAGTTGTTTTTCGGGATTCTTATGAACTCATAAAAGGGAAAAGATTGTGGAATATCTTGCAACAAAATATGCCTTAAAAGCTGTGATAATTCCTGTAAAGACGACATATTTCACACATCCACTATATGTTGTTATCAATTCCACGTTTAAAAAAGCAATGAAAGATGAATGGGACAAGTGCGTAAGAAAAGAAACACCAGAATTTAAACTCAAAGGTTACAGAAAAGGCCCCAACTATCAGAAAATAGTTGATATAGTTATTACAGCTTGCGATTCAGTGCCAGTTCAGTCAATCAAAACTGCATTTGAATGCTGTGGAATAAAGGAGAATGGTAAAGAAGTAGAAATAACAAAACTCAACCATATATTTCAAAAAATCTTTGAAAATGAACATGGTCTAGTGCTTGCAGCAGAAGAAGAGGAATTCAATATTGAAGCATGAGATGATGTAATTGTGGAAGAAGAAAACTTTTTCTTATTGAAGAAGAAAACAATATAACTGTATCAGAAGAGTCAGATAACAATGACTGTGTAAACATTAATGAAAGATGTGATGAGTAAATGTATAAATTTAAATTTTTATTAATGAAGACATTCTTTTTCCTTATTTTTTATATAAAATGCAATTTCGAGGTAAAAATGGCAGTTTCCAAAAATAAGCACATGCGCCTATTTTTATGGACAAAGTGGAACACCTAAAAACATAAAAACTAAATACAAGCGCATGCGCTTATTTACGGAAAATCCCGGTACTTGTTTTCATTATTTAACATTATCAATCTCTTCCTCCTTGACTTCTTTTTTCTTAAAAAATGGAATAAAATTTTAAAATAAAAATGCATAGCCTGCATAAAACAAACACATGCTTATACATAAACTGCACATAAAAAATTAATAAACACACAATTAATACGTACACAATCAACCTACACAAACGCAAATATGATTGAAAGATAAGACATAAGTTCTGATTATTAACAACATCACAATTTGAATGCAAACATTTATATACAACACAAACAGATTCTTCACAACAATTTTCAGTGGTCATCTTTCTTTGATTAATATAGTTTTTGATTAAATATTCAAATATGAAAAAATCAATGAATGGGGAAATTTTAATATTACATTTTAATTTGTCATAATTTTATTGGATAAAAAGACATTATGTATTTTTTTAAATAAACATTAATTTTTAAAATATATTAAATTTAATAAGTTAAAATCGTTTACTGAAAATATTATTAAAATTCATAATTATCAAACTTTAATTAATTAGTACTTTAAATTAATATTATTAAATTAATTTCATTAGATTCAAATAATCAATCAAATAACATATCAATCCCATCTGGGTAGGAGAGTCACAAATTTAAACAACATAAAAACAACAAACTTACAACATTCCAAATTATCCCTCACACTAACATTAAATATTAATTGAATAATGCACAATAAAAATTGAGGGTGTGAAAAGTCACACTACATAGTCCCCCCTAATAAAATGGAATGTAAATTTTATTATTTGTTTGTCAAAATTATATTATTTTAATGTTTCTTAAATTATATGTTCTTTCATGATTGTTTTTCGTCACCGTGATATTGTTTGTGCCAGTTCTAATTATTAGTTCGATCAAGATGTAAATTATTTCAACCAGTATCGACAGTGGAAGAGGAAAGAAATGGACAATTACTGTTAATAGATTTATTAATTGATAGAAAATACGATCATTTTCTAGATCGAAATATATCATAAGAAAAGTGATACTGGTTTATACATTTCACCAGACAATTTTTGTTTATCTATGTACAAAAAAATGATTAAATGTTTGTTTCATCATCCTTGATCCACTTATTTTACTTTTATGAAATTTGGTCAAAGCATTGAAACACTGAGTAAATTGTTGAGTAACAATAAATTTTTCTAAGTCCTTTATTGAGAAACTCACTCATCAGACTAAATACAAAATAATTGAATTAGAACAAATAAAGAATTTTCAGTCTAATGAGACAAATACTTTACATGTGAATGAAAAATTGAATGGTAAAGTCTAAAATGGTCTTAAGATTGAAAAATCTTTCATATATGGTTATACATTGAAATTTTATTAATTTAAAGGATTCACAGCTTTAAAGAATTTCATTCTTAAAGCAACAAATAATCTTTTAAATTGAAAAAATATATTTCAGTCACATAAAGTTAAAAATAAGTTAAAAAAACATACTCCTTTGAGTTTGTGCTCTGACGTTGTTTGTCCGTATATATGTGATTGGTGCAATACCACGTATATCGAAGAGACTGCTCGCCATCTCTACAAACAAATCCAAGAATACACTTATAGATGGGGTAAAAGTAATAATGCTGAGTACATGAAAAATTGTAACATTCCCCACAGTAGATACAGAACCTCACCTCCGCAGCTGCTCTTCGGTACTAACACCTAGCTCAACAAAGAATTAATCTTCATATAGGTTCCATCCAACTACGAAATGCTCATTGGAGCGAGAGAACACTTCATACAAGTCGACAGAACTCCATTTCCCTTTGCAGGACATCATATTTTCATTCCAAAATGGCTGCCAACTGCAAAGTTTATATGGATACATATGGAAAAAGCACACTATCTAGGAAGTCGTTATACCAGATCGAAAAAAAGTCCTTCACAACACATTCTCTAACAATGTTCCACCAAAGACCTGATCAACGGTAAAGAACTCACTTTGAACATCTGCAAGCTTAAACCGTGATTACACTTGGAGGACTCACTCAGGACGAAGTTGAGCCACCACCAGACGACGACAACCGCAACGCAAACAAGATTTGGTCATTATACGATCAAGACAAAAAACAAAGAAGCAATACGCCAACTACCACCCTAAAGAGAAATCCATCTCAAAGGAGGATCACCTGACCAGTGCCTTTCCGCAACGACACCGCATAACAATTACAACACGTATAACAACAAGAACGACATGCACTAGCCTACAAAACACACATACAGAGCAACAACAATGACAATCACCACAATCTGAACACGTACAACAACAACAACGACATTCACAACATCTATAAACTGCACATGCACAACACAACAAACAACTGTACGCACACACCAAACACAAAAAAACAACAACACATGACACATAACTACGTTCTGTAACATAGTGCATCATAACGACCAGAACTCCCAGTCGACCAACCACCAACTCACCATGCTTCGTATTCTTCAGGGGGAGCTCATTTGGTGACACTGACAAAAAACAATAACTTAAAAAACAGTTGTTTAAATAATACAAATAGTAAATGTGAAAATTTTGAATTAAATAAATATGAAGTGATGTTTCATTTGAAATTGAAAAATATTTACATATCATACCATAACATAAACGAAAAATGAATCGAATTGCATCAAATTTAAAATCTAATCGATACCGAATAAAATCCAAACAAATTTTTGAGGAACAATGTTTTCTTATTTCGCAAAAAGTAGGTATAAAAATTGCTAAATATAAATGTATAAATTTTAATTAAATTATAAATATTTATACGTTATAAATAAATACGTTATAAATATTTATACGTTATTTATTACAAATTTTAATATTATAAATTTGTGACTTTATCAACGACTTCCATAAAATTTAAACTCCAAATATTTTTATTAACTTATTTATTTTAATCACCATTCTAAAATATTCTATTCATAATATATTACTTTCGTTATTTAGCCATTCATTAAATATTAAATCCATTTTCGAGTTATATGATTTGATTTTACTCCGTTTTTAAATTTTTGAGTTATTCTTTAATTTAACTTGAATTATGAAACAATTTTTATTTTTAAAAAATTTTAACTTTAAAATTATTTAAAAAATGAATTAAATCTTTAGATTGCGAATTTCGAAATAAATTGACATGAATGGATTGTTTTGAAATTTTCTGTCACAACACTGTTTTTTAATCCGTCCGGTATTTCTGAATATATAAACAAATTACTTTATAAACGTATATTAAATACTATTTATTAATTATTTTTTTATGATTTAAGGAACTATATTATTTTTGTTTTATTTTTGCTAAACCGTAGTTTTATAAAATTGTATTTAATAAACTAATTTAATTATAATTACATTTGTCTATTATTTTCTTACTTAGTTTTTTGGTAAATGATTTCATATTATTACTTTCAAAATTTTTTCTTTGACTTTTAATTCCTAACAATCGTCATGCTGGCTGTTCAAGATATTCAAGTTTTATTTTGTCTCCCTTCCATACTACAGTTATGAAACAAACGTAGTTTTGGTGTAATTTATTTGTTACTATCAAAAGAAACTGAAATTTATACAAAAATCTTTTACAAAAACTAAGACTATTCAAATTCAAAAACATATTTCACTCAACTTATATGGATTTTAGAACTACACAACGAATGATCTGGCAGTTAATTCCAATAAAATTCCCTTGCATTTGCAGCACATTATAGTGTCAAATGGAATTCTTCTATTCACTGCAAACAAACCTTATCTTTTTGTTCGTCGACCGAGGACAAATATAATACTGTTTCCGCTGTCCTGTAACACTATTTGTGGCCCTTATAGTGTCCCAAGGTACCTACCAAATTACAGCTGCAGATTTGCTGCAGTAAAATTACTTGAATACACTACATTAATTGACATTTATTTAATTTCATCTCAAATAATCATTTTTAGTTAATAAATTAGAGAATTTATTTTTAAAAAAAACATTAATCCGTTCATAAAGTTAAGTTTTAATGCCCTTTTAACCCTAATTATACTTTTTAATTACTACAATTATTTCTACACCTTTAAATAAACAAAATGTGTTTTATAAATAAATGCCAGACAATAAAAGTATTATGGGGTCCACAAAGTTAAAAACAATTCAAAATATCATTAACATAAGCAACATAAATACATAGAAAGTCAATATTAGAGATTGACCTGGTTTAGAAAGATTGATATTTATTCAGCATTGAGATCGATATGAGCATTTGGTTACACAGTGGGGTTAAAGCACTTTCACCAACAATCCATTCCAATCAAATTATAGACAAAGGACATCGATAATCATGTTTATTATTGTAATTAATGATTATTACTTCTGCAAAATCAATGTTAAAAACTCAATTGGAATAGTGACATTCCAGCATTGTTGTGTGTGGTGTTGCGAAGAAAAACTCTTAAAAACAAAATCTTAATTAATGTTTAAAGAATGTATAGATAAACAAACATTAAATTAAAATGAACTTGTTTCAACGCATGTACAAAATCGCATGTCGATTCGCATAAATATTTTTTCTTCTACATGTTCATCTTTTCTTTCATTTCTAATGGCCGATGCGTTTCATCTATGGAAACATCGCTTAACATAAAGATATATGCAAATTTGAATGATGCTCATGACGAATTGCAACAGACGGCTCAAATCGTCGATGCCATGCCGAATCACAAGGGGACTCTCGCAGTCTCCTCACAATCAGTCTTCCGTAGGGCTGCCCATGCGACGTTGAACTGATCCTTGTCGGTTAAATTCGCTGACTGTGTCCCAACACTCCCTAACAAGTGAGAGTCTTTGATCACCTCCAAACCAGTCGCCTTCTGGGACATTGACTCCATCGCCGGGCTCCACGATATAATGAAATCGCGCTAGAGCCTGGACGAGCTCTACAACGGTCTGAAGTCGACGAGGCTTCACACCATTGAGTGCTTCAGCACTCAGCCAATGGGGACAGTGGACCGGACCACACTTTAGAACCATGGGATCAGGTAGACCCAGAAAAACAAATTAACACTGAATATTTTCTATATAACGTACATAAGTCTCTTTGAAGTAAACCGAATTTTAAGATTCCCAACTATGATGACAAATGTAATTTCTATAGACAAAATTCTGAATCATTTTTTTCAACGTATCATTTGTATCTTCTACTATTAAAATTTATTTACCCATAAAAAATACCGCTAATACAAGAAATGGGTACTTTTAACCTTCTTCATCTGCCTAATCTTACAGTTACTTTTAAAGAATTCTATAGTAAAAAGCCACAGTAAACCTTTGTATTTATTAAAACTTAAAAAATCAAAAACAAATCCGGACTTAAAAACGATTCACCAAAACCCTTGAAAGTAGTCCGCGAAAGACAGTTTGAAGAGCACTAAACGAATATCCTTCATCTTATACTTTAAGAAACTGACGACCCTATAATCAATTAAAATATAATTATTTTATCATTATTTTTTTTCACAACGAATCTAACAAGTAAATAATTTTATTAATAATAATTATAATAATCACTGTAAAACACTTTTGCAAATATAATTTTTTTTTGAAAAAAAACAATTAAATTAAATTAATTTTATTGTTTTAAAAAAACATTAATTTACCATTAATTAATTAAATAAAAATTGTGTTTYTCAATTTAACGAAACTGGTACAAAATTACAATTAAAATGACATATTGAAAGTATATATTATATTATATATTTCCGTCGATAATTAAATAGTTATATTGAAAATTTCTGTAACTCTAAACCGATGTCGAATTCCTTTGGGATACTTTCGGTGGAATTGCTTAAAGAAATTGAAACAAGGGGTACTGACCTTCAGAATTGTTATTAATATGATTTCGACTGCTAATTACCTAGTGTGGCATCAGTCTTTGATGGAAACGAGTTACTGAAATCAATGATGTATCTCTTGGTCGAAAAATTCGAGCGGCATTTGTCTATAGCCGCTTGCTACTAATCACACGGTCCCAAGAGGAGTGACCATCCGCCACTGTAATAGCTTGAAGAACATATTAATTATGATGTCAGCAATTCGCCGCATGTTAATTTGCATAACTAAATTGTTTAGACCTTTCCTTACTTTAATTTTTTTTCGGCTGACAATAAACTTTTTGATGAGCAATGTATTTCTGTTAATGAATCCATCGTGTTTTTTTCTGTATAAAAGACACTGGAAATGCTAATTATCAACAAATTATTCATATGTTTATCAATCGCTTGAGAATAAAACAATTAGTATTCAATTATATGTTAA
This sequence comes from Girardia tigrina, assembly GCA_001938485.1. NCBI lineage: Eukaryota > Metazoa > Platyhelminthes > Tricladida > Dugesiidae > Girardia > Girardia tigrina. The sequence goes on along the minus strand of MQRK01238329.1, from coordinate 14,799 downwards.
TTTGTTTAAAAACATTTTTTAATATTCTATACCTTTTCATGGTGAATTATTCCGCTAATTTTTTCAACACCCGATACGAGAAAATTATCAAAAA